>JABXWE010000711.1:0-100993 GCA_014611495.1 Limonius californicus | reverse complement strand
TTCGCCCACGATGACCCAGCTTTGCGCATCGAAAACAAGCTCTTTTGTCCGTGAGCACCTTTCGTTTTTGATCAAACTTTATGTTTTGGGCTTTATAACATTTTTCCGCATAATGAGTACCCTCACAAAACACGCATTTTTGGTTTTCGCAGTTCAATAGTCCCGAAGCCGTTCGCAAACCAGTTTCTGTTGGCTTTGCTTTAATCTTCTTAGGTTTTTCACTAGATCCTAACCCAAAACCTTCAATGGCCAACGCGATACGCTCCTCGCTCTCCACTACCGTTTTCATGAAGAGCATTAATTTACTCAAACGGTTTTTCGGTTCAGTTTGCTAGTAAAGTCTGTCGATCGTTGCCATACGCTCAATAACTCTTCCGGTAAACACGATTCAACGAGCGGATATAACAATGCCGCGCACGTATCCGTTGTTATACCCAGAGTTTCCAACGAACGGTCTCTGTTTTGTCATACAAACTCGTTAGGTCACAGGTCGCATGATTCGAGTGAGCATTATGGACAACCAGCTTTAATAGTTCACGCACATACACTTCAACTAGCAGATCCTCTCTTCCAAATCGTGTTTTGAGACTTTCAATAGCCTTACAATAATTCTCCGCGGTTGGCGAGTACTATCCACTAATTCTCTTGCGCACGTACCTGGAGTGTTAGCTAGTAGCAAATATTGGAATTTGGAATTTCCTGAATTGGCTCCAGAACGTCAGCCACTCACGTACATCTCCTCCAAATTGAACTCGATTTGAGGTAGTTTAAACTTACGTGTGTTGGTTATACTTCGATTAGGTTCGCTTGAAATCGCAGAGCTCGGTTTCTTGATACGTTTACACATTGCTCTCAATTTGGTGTATTTGGCGGTGTATTCATCACATGCTTCCATTTCGCGGTCGAGCGTGTCTTCCGAAGCATCTGTTTCTAACATCCCGGTATACACCAATTCATTAAGGCGTCTTGAAAATTCTTCTTTCTGTTGCAATAAGTCGAACTAGGATTCCACCTCTGTCACATTCCTAGTATCATCTTGTAACAGAGTCTCCAAATCGTTAGCAACACTTCTGAAAGCTCGACGATGAGTCGAACGATTTTTCTTTAATTCTTCCATTTTTGCGTCACTTGATACCAAAAGTACGTTCCGGCGAGAAAATCTGGCCGCGCGAACTGTTCTTCTGCAATATCCAAACTGTTTTCTACTAGTGCTGGATGGTAAGATTCAACGCTCGTACACAATCTTATCACCCCGACCCTTGCCGCACGCCAATAAAACCACGCGCGTCCTGTCACGGTCGCCTAGTGATGTGCCCCTTGCTGTATGATTTTGCCAACTACCCGTCGAATAATCACACAACGCAGATTCTTTTACACTATATTATCCATATACAAAAGGGTGCACTTTTTACAGTTCATAAAAACACAACAACTCTAGTAAAAATATTAAACGTCAAAACTTTCAACGGCAACGTCAAAAAACAAAAACATTTCTCGTTACTAGGCATCAAGCGTCTCCAACAACGCATAAGAACAAATAAATGTAAATACATATATGTTAAAATAAATATAAATGTAAGGTTTGTACATGCAATATTTGTTGTACACATTTGCGATATCTACATTCACATCAATAGAAATTCTGTTTCAGTGTCTGAAAGTTATGCAAATTTGTATTCAGAGAAAAGCTACCCCAATGTTTGCAAGGATTTCAAGAAATTTTGCTTTTTCTGTTAGGTTGAAAGACTGCGAGGATCGTATAGATCGTATAGAAAAGGAATTATTGCTAATGAGGCGAATATGGTGACTCAATTAGCGATTAGTCCAGAAAATTTTAGCCGAAGAATTTTTCAAAAGTGTGGTATTGATGTTCCATATGTGAGAAAAATCATCAAAATCCATAAGTATTATGACTATAAATGCAAACCTGTACAAACTCTTCGTCCTGGTTATGGTAATAAAAAATTGGACTTTTATTATTCGTTTTGTGAAACACTGCAGCAAGATCCGCATCTTTCCAGAAAAATACTGTGGACTAATGAAGGTTTATTTACAAATTCGGAAATGTGTAACAGGAAACATCTTCACCACTATCCGCCAGAGAATGTTCAATGAAAGAGTCTAGACCGCAAGTTTGATATTCTTTGAAGGTATGGAATGGCCTTTTAGATAATGCAGTTCTTGGTTCATTTTTTAACGATGAACATTTAGATGGGCCTGGATGTTTGAATTTTTTTTTAAATATTTAAATGATATGCTGGACGAACTGCTTTCAAAAGCATAAGTGGTACCAACAAGGCGGAGCTGATCCTCACAATGCGCGCATTGTTGAAGCTGATTTGGATAATCCAATTTCCATCTATTTTAATCCAAATTCATGACTGCGCTGTTTGTTGGCCTGCACGATCGCCATGCCTAATATCTATGAATTACTTTCTGTGGGGCAATGTAAGAGACACTGTGTACCTATGCATCTCCGACGGAAAATATAGGACATCTTTGCCTCAAAATTGAAAATACCTTCTACTTGATTCGGAGGCAAACTATCCAAAAAGCAGTGACTTTAATTATTGTTTTAATCCTTTTTCAAAGCCTACGCAATTTTATAAGTTATTTTCACAAATTTTAAAATTACAACAAGTTCTTTGGAAGAAAAAGGTTATGTCGGTTACAAATTTGAAAAGATAATTTTTGTGTCTATCTACTGGTCTGATAATTCAATATAGAGCCCATAAAAAATAAAAAAGTTGAGTGTCGCACTTGAAATCTAGAACGCCTAGAAAATGTCTTTCAGCTCATAGTGACCAAAAACAGAAAGTTACAAAGTTTGATTGACATAGCGTCAAGGGTAGGGAAAGTAATAGTTTATTTCTAAAATCATAATTTTCAGTTTTTCCGTTATAAATCAAGACCGAATCCATAAAAAGCGCAACTTTTATCTAATTTAGCCGACGTCGTATTTCTTACCATTTTCGGGATGCCAATGGTGAGCATTGTAAAATTAACAACTCTGTATAAGGAACAACACTAACAATATTTTTAAAAACTTTAATTAAGTTTAGTGTACAAAAATGTAATTTTCATAATCAGTCTGTATATTTTAAATATGGGTGTTTTTCACCGACTCCTATAAACTTGTATATTCTATGAATCATCAATCCTAGGGTTAATTTCACTCGTACATGCGAAGTAGGGAAAGAATGAGAGTTCTAGATCCACCCCCCACCACTTGACCTGTCATTGACCCCAGTTCACTGACCTGTCGTTGACCCCAGTTCATTGACCTTTGACCTGACCCTAGTTCACTGACTGGTCATTGACCCCAGTTCATTGACCTTTGACCTGACCCCAGTTCATTAACCTGTCATTAACCTTTGACCTGACACCTAACCCCTGACCCCTAACCCCTCTGAAAAAAACATTCATGAGTGTTTCCTCCTCAACGGTTAGCTCGAGAATGACCATATATCGAGCTGCGCTTTCTACAATTAGTGTTATATACAACAATTCTATTTTAATTGTTTTTATTTGTAACAAAAGAAACAGTAACTTTTTATTCGTTTATTTAATGACGCAGCAAATACAGTTTAAATAAAATATATGCAGAAAACAAAATAAACAGTAGTACATTAAACACTAAAGATGTAACGCAGCAGTTATGATCTGTAGCAGCAGAAACTGTTTCGGGACGAACAACGACGCTTTGCCAGTTAGTTTCAATTGCAGATTTCGAATAAAGAAATTTGACTTTAAACCGTAGCGTGTTAGTTGTTGTAAAATTTCGGATGGGTGTAGAAAGAATTTTTATGCCCTCGAATGTATCAGATTCCATCTTACGCCACACTGTTGTATTGGTTGTTTTATTAAAGGTGATTTGTGCACCAGTAGAACTTGGAGGTTGGACGACGTACAGAACACCATCATATATAGCGACTAAAGCTACCAGAAACTTTATAGGAAGCATGTTGACAACGTGAACGATTAAAACGAACTGATGAGATCGCAGCTTATACACAAATAAAAATTAACCAGTAAAACAGAAAGCGACGATTGCAAAAATGATGGCTCCTAGTATCACACAATAACTGATGGGTGTGGTTGTAGAAGGAATTTGTACAGTTACAGCACAAGGCGGTTTGTCAGTGTTAACTAGCTGTTCCATAATATTAGCGTACAAACAGCCAGGTGACCACTTCAAATGTTCTTGAAGAACATTATCCGTTACTTCCCATTTACCAATTTCAATTCGACAAAAATAACAGCACACAAAATCACCTCTCTGGGTATAGAAAAAACCAGCTTTTGCAAGCGATTCAGGTGATTGAACACCAGACCACTTAGCTTTAAAGGTTAATAACCTCTGATGAAGACGACCAAGTGTAGTACTTATATCTTCGACACACATGTTAACAGTAAGAGAAAACTTTATCAACTAAATACCGTAGCCTTCACACGACTCGGTCGCCCTAACGTGTGACCTCGACGGACACGAGTAGGAATCGCTCTAACGTGCGTTTCCTCCCATTTTTACAGAATTGTCTAATATTACACATATTCAACATATAGTATTAACTTAGGAGAGGCGGATTTTGCGGATTGTTTTGCAGGTGGGCACATCCTCTAAGAAATAATCGGAAGTAATTTCGAGATATATGCGTTTCAAGTGAGTTTTTTGCATATCTTTGAAGTTGCAATTGTTCGTGAAAGTTTTTTCATACCACTTGTTCAGAAGGGTATAAATATTTACTTCGGTAAGGTGAATATTAACCTCTTCTACTTTTTCATTGCGAATAAATGTGACATTCCCAGTAATTTTTAAATGTTCATTTTGAGAAGATTTTAATAACTCGCGGATATCATCAAGAACTATCGGCTGAAGTTTTGTAATAACGCACTTGGCACAATTGTTTTGAATAGCAATATCATCTAATATATGCTCACGAGTCAACGTAGCACGCACCATGTTGATACGATGAGCACTAGGTTTGTAATGTAAAATATAAGTAGGAACACCTGCTTATAGGTTCTGTCCAACCCAAAACTATATAAAATGGGATGTTAAAAGCTAAATAAATGGATGTGGTTAATTGCCAGAGAGGGGGTAACTAATATTTTGCCATGGTCGAGATAGCGATCTTAAAACGTTAAACCTTAATTCTTAATAAAATAACATACTGTATGCAAAGAAAAACAACGGAAAAAAGTATTATCATTATTTATTGATATACCAATGGTAAGAAATATTTATAATACTGGCATTTACGAAGCGCATCATTCTTCGTAATACAGGGTCAATTATGTTTGCCCGAAACCAGTCTCTGAGCGGTCCGTAGACAGGTGCAGGTTGCGTAGTCATAACTA
The DNA here is from genome assembly GCA_014611495.1 of Limonius californicus. Classification (NCBI taxonomy): domain Eukaryota; kingdom Metazoa; phylum Arthropoda; class Insecta; order Coleoptera; family Elateridae; genus Limonius; species Limonius californicus. The sequence goes on along the minus strand of JABXWE010000711.1, from coordinate 95,632 downwards.
TGGTTTCAAGCAGGTGCCCGTCGTTCAAAGCGTGGGAATACTCGATGGTAGCAACGGCATACATTTGTCGGTCTGCATTGAGTGGTGCTGCTTCCACAAACGCCTTGAAGATGGTAAAGAAGAATTCTTCCTCGTCATCTTCAACAAGGAACTCCACGACGCGGCACCTGACGGGGCACTTGTGGAAGTTGTGGTTGGACATGACTGCCACAATAAGATGCGGAAACTGATGTATGTGCCACGCGATTACACATATATACTAAAATGTCGTAACCTTGAACAGTTTGACAGATGATGCTATAGATTGCAGACATCCCCGCCGTTTGCAAACTCGTTCGCTTAATTTTACAATAACAGGTTTTGGTACCACATATTATCATCAGTAAACGTCTAGTGCTGCCAATAGCTACAATCATCTCTGTAACTGTTACAATCTGCAAAATAGGTATCATACGCAGTAGCCATGCAGTGTCCTGACAAATTTTAAGAAAATAATTGTTTATATAGCTAGAAAAAAATTTTTATATGCGCAAAATGCTTTTCTCGGATACCAATTTAATTTATGCAAATTTATGCAAATTTATGCAAATTTATGCTAATTTATGCAAATTTATGCTAATTTATGCTAATTTATGCTAATTTATGCTAATTTATGCTAATTTATGCTAATTTATGCTAATTTATGCTAATTTATGCTAATTTATGCAAAAACATTTTTTTCATAAATTAGCATAAATTAGTATAAATTATCATAAATTAGCATAAATTAGCATAAATTAGCATAAATTAGAGCGTTCCTACCCCTTTTCGTGTCCAAACACTACCCGGCACTTGAGATTTTCGCAATGCAGTGGATATCCCCAACTGCAATAATTGAATTTTTTTGTCTTTAGTTTTTTTGTTTTTAAGCAAAAATTAACATAAATTGCAATAAATTAGCCTAAATTAACTTAAATTTCCATAAATTTGCATAGATTTGGATAAATTTGCATAAATTTGCATAAATTTGCATAAATTTGCATAAATTTGCATTTGCATAAATGTGCATAAATTTGCATAAATTTGCATAAATGTGCATAAATTAGCATGAGTTATTGTTTAAATGTAATTTTATTGAACAATCTTTAATAATTACAATGTTATTACTTTGTACATTTATTACATATTTAATAAGTAACAAAGAATTAATGATAGCTGGGATTGTTTTCCAAAAACTTTTGGACCTGACGAAAATACTTCATCATCATAGCCCCTCCACTACCTCCGATGAAGACGTATGACCCCTCATTTTTTTTAAAAACGGGTCCGTAATATGGATGATCCTCGAATTCGAAGAAGCAGCTGTCACCCCCGAATTCTGTTTTCAAAAAATTGTTTAGCGCACTTTTACGAAAAAAGAACAGGAGGCACGATTTGGGTGGAGTTAATTGGGAAGTTGCAAATAATTCCAATTCTTCTTTTTTGGCAAAACATATTGACGTGTTTAAGGTATAATAAAAATACATGTTGGATTTGTATTGCGTCTCGAGGTTGAATGACTTGTGCTTTGAACAGCGAGTCCGCTTTTTATTATATTTCCACAGTTCCCTCCAGTTAGCATTTTTTATATTTTTTTCAAAATTATGGGAACGTAGACGATAACGACCGCCGCATTTTTATCTTAAACCGTGAGATCGGAATGTCGTCTTCCCGAACGTTGCACTGAAGCCAAGCTTCCACCACCTTCCCCCCAACATAGGTATATAGGTCTCTCAAAGCTCGAGAGCGTCATTCTGTCCAGTTTTGTGCGCCGATCTGTTACAATGCCGAAACAGCTTCTGCAGTGTTTTGTGTGTGCCGTTATGTTGACCGCTCCAGGCATCAATGTTACCTTCAGCAGGGACAAGGAGCCACACTGCGATGACTGCTTCGTGGAACGTTTTCCGGACTCCGACGTAGCAAAACAGCTAAAACGGGCCGGAAAACGAAAGGCTTCCTCTTCGTCGACCTGCAAGTCCTCGAAGCGGTCATCGGTGACGACTCCCTTGCGCCCCTTTTTGATACCGTCAACGTCCTCGGAGGCAGTAAATATCTTGCAGAACCTGAAGCTGGTGAAAACTAGCAAGAAGGAACTCAACGAACACGTAAGCGGTTTAGTTATTAGTGAAATAGTAAATTGTTGTTACATATAACATTAACTAGGTGCGTAACCTGCCGGTAGTAGATGGGGGCGAGGTGCTTACTGGTGAGACGCAGCAGCCTTCTGCCTTAGAGGATGTTACACCTCCATGCAGCCAGATGCCGAGCGTTACGCAGGTATTATTATGTATATGTATAATAAAGAATTTCACGAGTAGATGCAAAAATCATAAACTTAATGAGGGTAAACAATTACAGGTTCTCCGGGAAGGATACTCAGATTGGAAAGATACAATCAGTTCTTTCAACCTTCCGGAGGACGACGACCTCAACGACATCCTTGCTAACCACCAACTTCCGGTTCTTGAGGCTGCTCTTCTCGAAGAGAAAGCGCCTCCTACAGCACCTCCAGCTGTTGTGAAGCCGCCGTCCCCCGCTCAGACCGTTTCGATGAGCGATCGGTTTGCTGCAGCGGCGGAGCAGCTGAAGCGCTTGGAGGAATTGTTAAAACGGAACCGTGAGGAGTTCGAGCGGCTCACCAAGGAACAGCAGGATGTCGAAGATGCGGTCTTTGGGTTCCTTAACAAAAGGCGCCAAGATCGGCTGGAATAAAAATGAACCTTACCTATCACTAACTCTCCCTCTCCTTATCCCTCCCCTCCCCTTCCTGCCTCGAGTGAATGGTACCTTCTCGTCTGGTTCGAGGTGTCTAAAGCCAAAACCATTCTTCCCTTTGAGATGTATACTTGTGATAAATGCAGCACAGTTTTCACCAGGTCGGACAGCGTGCGCCGCCATCAACGAGAGAGCTGTCCAGGCGATGCTCCAGGTCCTAGTGGTGTGAAAAGGGCACGAGTAAATCCGCCTGCTTCGATTGGTAAGCAATTTTGGATGGTTATATTATTTGAGTGTTTATGTGTGATTAATATTTTCAGTACCGAGCAGTTCCGATGTATTTTGTCGTGCTTGCGGTGAAGATGTGCCCCAACACTTGTATCAAGGACACCTACGCAGTAACCGCCATAAAAACAACATCCAGGCTGTCTCCGAAGAGGACGTGGATGTCCAGTTGCTGCAGACGGCGTTTAAATGTCGCCTTGCCACGTACAGAGTGAGCAGTAAAAATCATCATATTGTTTTACGCGAGTTTATGACTGAATTAACCAATAAAGTTTTGGCCCTTATCACTCGTGATTTAGCAAAATTTAGTTCTGTGAAGTTGAATTTTGAATTATTTGGTTATTACTATCTGGAGTCTAGAGATGTTCACGACGTTAAGTCTTTTAATTCTAAAAATGTAATTGTTACCATTGACACCGATTTAGATGACTTGTATGATGATTTTACTGCCATTCTCGATCAAAAAGCTAGTGAATTCCAAGAAAAAGAGTCAGGTATAAATCTTAAACCATGTTTGAGACAAAACTAATTTCTGTTTTAATTTGTTTTAGGGTGGGTGCTGGTGAGGTGGCTGTACTTGGAGGTGAATATCAACAAGTACAATCCCCTGCGAGCTTCTTCGTACATTCCGTTACCGCGGCAGGTCCAAAAGAAGAAAGCGATCATCAACGTTCAAAACGAGGACCAGTTTTGCTTCGCTTGGGCTTTGACCTCCGCCGTCTCCGTCCCTACTGGTCCCAGCAACCGCACATCTTCTTATCCGCACTTCAACGAGCTGTTCGACTATCAAGGAATAAGATTTCCGGTAAGGTTATCAGACATTCATAAATTTGAATCTCAAAATTTAATTTCAATTAATGTGTATGCTTTGGATTTGGTGTTTTCTAATAATGATATGTGTTATGAAATTGTTGGTCCAGTGCATTATACGAAAAATAAAAAACAAGTTCACAGAAATCTTCTGCTACTAAGTGATGATCAGGGTAACAACCATTATTGTTGGATAAAAAACTTTTCGAGACTTCTTTCCAAACAGATCAATTCTAGAAATGGGGCTAAATTTTTTTGCGACGGTTGTTTAAATTATTTTACTTCCCAAGAAAAACTGTATAATCACTGTCGCTACGATTGTGAGCGTGTTGTAGTTAAATTACCTGAGATAACTTCCAAGTTGGACAGATTAGGTAAAGAAATGCCGGGAAATATACTCAAATTTCAAAATTATCAAAAACAATTACCCGTACCTTTTGTTATATATGCTGATTTTGAAACTCTGTTGAAACCTATCAAAACTGTCGAACCCGCCCCCGGTACGTCATTTACTTTAAAAACGTGCGAACACGAACCTTACTCGTTTGCATATTATATAAAATGCTTGCATGACGATTCGCTCTCAAAATTTAAAACTTATCGGGGTGTTAATGCTTCTAGGATTTTTATTGAAATGATTGAGGAGGATATACATGAGGTGTACCGCCATCATTTAAAAATTATTAAACCGATGTTGGACCTGGATGTTGATCAACTTTTAAATTTTGAAAATGCTACCGTTTGTTTCATATGTGAAAAACCGTTTGTTGTTGATGATATGGATATTAAAGTTCGGGATCATTGTCACTTAACTGGTGTTTATCGTGGTGCTGCTCATTATCAATGCAATTTAAATTACAAAATTCCAAATTTCATACCTATTTTTTTCCATAATTTAAATTATGACTCTCATCTTTTTGTAAAACAGTTAGCTTTGAATAATGAAGAGCTCGATGTTATTGCTCAGAATAAAGAAAAGTATATTTCCTTTAGTAAGCATTTGTTAGTTGATGAAATTCAAGATCCTCGAAGTGGAAAATATCATAAGGTGTTTCTTCGGCTGCGGTTCGTTGATACGTTTAGATTTATGAGTTCTTCCTTGGCTGATTTGGGAGAAAATCTACCGGTTTCTGAATGTGTAGAAATAAAAAAATATTTTGGACAGGATTTGAAATTTGATTTGATGAAACAAAAAGGTGTGTTTCCGTACTCTTACGTTGATTCTTTTTCAAAATTAGAAGAAAAAGGACTTCCCTCGCGTGCTCAGTTTTATGATAAATTACATGATGAAGAGCTCAGTGAGGATGATTATGCGCGTGCAAAACGAGTATGGGATGTGTTCGAATGTCATACTTTAGGAGATTACTCAGACCTGTACCTAAAATCTGATGTATTAATTTTGGCTGATGTATTTGAAAATTTCCGAAAATCATCTCTCAAAAATTATAAATTAGATCCCGCCCACTATTTAACAACTCCCGGATACACTTGGGATGCTATGTTAAAATTTACAAATGTTGAATTAGAACTTTTGACTGACATTAATATGTTTCATTTTTTTAGAAAGGGAATTCGGGGAGGGGTTAGTGTGTGCGTTGATAGAAAAGCAATAGCCAACAATCAGTTTCTACCTGACTATGACCCTAGTAAACCAAAATCGTTTATTGCATACCTAGACGCTACCAATTTATATGGTTACAGTATGATTCAATACCTTCCTCATTCAAATTTTACTTGGTTGCCTGACAATGAAATAACAACTTTTAACGTCAACGAAATTGCCGATGACTCTGATTTCGGTTTCGTTTTGGAAGTAGATTTGACTTACCCGCCACACTTACATGATTCTCATAATGATTTGCCGTTTTGTCCGGAAAATATAATTCCTCCTGTTGCTAAAGCTACGCTGCCTAAATTAATACCAAATTTTAATAATAAGTCCAAATATATCCTTCACTATAGAAATTTAAAACAGTGTCTCGCGCACGGTTTAGGTTTAACAAAAATTTATCGCATTTTGAAATTTCGTCAATCTCCCTGGTTAAAGCCCTATATTGATTTTAATACGGAAATGCGAAACCAAGCCCGAAACAGCTTTGAAAAAAACCTCTTTAAACTTTATAATAATGCAATGTTTGGGAAAACTATGGAAAATGTAGATAATAGATGTAATGTTAAATTACTTAGTCACTGGGAAAATGTTGGAAAACGGCTTGGAGTGGAGGCTTATGTTGCCAAACCAACTTACAAAAATCATGTTGCTTTCTCTGAAAATTTGGCAGCTGTCGAATTAAAAAAAGTATCAGTTGTTTATGATAAACCAATTTATGTTGGATTTACTGTTTTGGATGATTCCAAAACTGTTATTTACAAATTTTTTTATGAGTTTCTAAAACGTATTTACGGTGACAACGTGTCTTTACTTTACACTGATACTGATTCCTTGGTAATTTTAATATTCACCGAAAACTTTTATGATGATATCTGTAAATACATTGACAATTTTGATACCTCTAATTTTTCGACTAATAATGTTTATAACATTCCTATTACTACCTCAGTGCTCGGTAAAATGAAAGATGAGTATGCTGGGAAACCTATTCGTAGTTTTTACGGTACTGGGGCAAAATCGTATTGTGTAGATGTGGTGGGTAAAGAAATTGTCAAGAAAGCTAAGGGAGTAAAAAAACATGCATTTGAGAATAGCTTGAAAGAGGAAGACTACAAAAATATTGTTGAAAATAAAAATCGGTTAATTTTTTGTAAAATGAATATTTTTAAATCTACTCGTCATAATATGTATACTGAAGTAAAAAACAAAGTAGCATTATCGTCAAAGGACGATAAACGGTTTGTTATTCCGGGAACCACAAAAACGTTGGCTTGGGGTCACGAACACATTTGGCTTTACGATAATACTCCAGATCCTCTAAACGATTTAGTAGCTATGTTGGGTGATGTTGTTCGAAATGAAATTAAGTGATTTCTGAATTTATTTTTCATATAAAATTATTTAACTTGTATATTGTAGTTCTTTAAGTGATCTGTATTTTACCTTATTGTATTTAAGTATAAGTAATATTTTGTGAATAAACAATGGTATTCAATATTTGTTTGATGTGTAGTTGTGGTTAATGAATAAATAAGTTTGATTATTATGTAGATCATATACTTATGTAAGTAATATTTGTGAAAAGGTTTATGAATAAACAAATGTATATTGTAGTTTACATATATTTTCAAAAAATACAGTTCATTACATATCAAGATTTCTAGTAAATTTAAAGTGCAATGCCTCCAAGTGTCCGTTTGCTTTCAAATTTTGAACATTTTCTAAATACCACTTGTGTAGAATAGCGGTTCTAGCTACATATGTGTCCGAACTTTCTTTTCATTTAGGAATAAATTGCATATATCCTTTGAATTGTAAGCAATCAAGTTCTAAACAGTACTGGAAACATTATAAATCTGTTTCGACTAATAAGAACAGTAGTGTTCATTTTTCAAGCAGCATTTTTATTCGATATCCATGAATTATGAGTTTTATTGAAGCCTAACCATTTTACAAATACGTTCGAGCCTTTTTTCTTCAACACTTTCTCAACAAGGTAAGTATCTGGATGTTTCACTTTTTGAATTTCCTGTTCGTAAAATCCTCCTTTTATTTCCTGGTTTGTGGTATCCTTTAAAATGTATGTTGTCGGATTAGTAAGTTTAACCTTAGCAATAGTAAAAATTTCAGTACCCCAATTTGGAGTATAACCTTTATCAAAAGCTTCTCGATGTTTACTTATTCTTACGTAATCGTTAATTTTAAATTTCTGCTTTTTCGGATCAATCGTTTTTACGTAATTGTATGCAGTTCGTAGAATGGTATTTGCATTTTTCCTATTAACGTCCACCGGTTTGAATCCGGTTGTGCGATGTTTTGTTGCATTGTAGCGTTGAACGACTTTCGGCAATAAATCCAACCATTTGTATGTGCCTTGGATGCTAAACTCCTTCCACATAAGATTTTTTAGTGTTCGGTTAACTCTCTCTACGATGCTACTTTTCATACTGGAGTAGGTACTGTAGTGATTGATTTTATATTTGTTCATTAAATCAGCGAAATCTTTATTATAAAATTCTTTTCCCATATCTGTTTGTAGATTTCTCGGTTTTTGTTTTAGTGACATTAAAATTTTTTTTATAACATTGGTTACATCTGCCCCTGTTTTTCTCTTTACTGGATATGTCCACACGTATTTAGAGAATGCATTTATAACAACTAGGATATATCTGAATCCTTTATTAAATTTAGCGTAGGGTATCATTTCCACTAAGTCAGCTTGAAACAAATCATTTAAACCTTTCACAACAACACGTCTTCGTTTAAATTTTCTTCTAGCGGGTTTATGTAATTCACTCACTATGTCTTCTTTCACACTTTTATTCATTTTCACTTAATTAGAGGAATTTTTAAAAGAACTTCAAATGCCATGAGCACCTTGGAATTTTTTATGGTGCTCTGAATACTAATTTCATCACCTGTATTCAATGTCGAACCGATCAATGATGATTTATCGATAGCATTATTATTTATATATATTGTAGTATTTGAGGGAGTCAACTTAAACGACATAATATTTGCTGTTGGTAATGTGAACTTATATTGAAAATTTTCACTGTTTATAATTCGATAATAGCCGTCTTTATCTGCACCTAGAGCTACGATATAAATCATTGTATAGTAATTAAGGTTTGTTACGTCTTCCACCAAACATAATCTGTAGTGATCTGTATGGTGACCATGGAGATGTCTACCGAATTTGTCGAGGGTCATATTGATGATCACTGTAATAACATTCAGCACAGTGTGTGAGGTATGTTGGAATGTGTCGTCTTTTATTTAATGATTTTGGCTTGTCGCAATTCGGCTATAATATAAATAATCTCATTTGTGTGTCCAGTATGACCTGCCGATTTTGAACTCATTAAAATTCTTAGCCGATCCACTAACTTGTTAGGATCTTTCCAAGGAACAAATTCCAGCTTTTTGTTGTTTAATTCCATCATTTGCATTCCAAAACCTGTCCTGGACCTAGTTCTTGGTCTAACATTAGGCTTATCTGGAAGTACGAGTTTTTTTACAACATTTTTATATTTACGTTTTGCAGTTCCCTGTATTTGTTGTTCGGGATCATAATTTCTATGTGCAGCGTTAGTGTGTTTCAAAATATCTTTGTAATCTTTTCTATCCCTTTCCTTTACTCCAGTTGGACTTTCTTTGAATAAAAGTTCGTATAAGCCGGGTGTACCTTCATATTCATAAGCATCGCCCCTAGGAAGCTTTATAACTATATTTTCACCATTAAAGTCTAGCTGTGAATCGCCTATTAAGAATTTATCTAATGTAGGATCAAAACGTACGCCGTATGTATGATCAAAGCTTTTTGTTGTCCCAGTAAATAATTGTTCTACATATGTTCTAGCTAATCCTTCATACTGATCTAGATATTCTAAAAATTCTGGAGTTGTCCCTGAACGGGACAGTTCTTCCCTTAATTCTTCTAGTGTGGGGAGCTGTTCATCTGTTTCAGCAATTACTTCTGTATCCAGGAAACTAGGTTCTTCTTGCGCCACATTCTGTATTGAGCTGTGCGCTATCGGACTTTTAGGAAAAAGCCTGCGTTTGACTGGTGTTAAATTCCGCAAAGATTTTGAAGTGTCTGTAATAGGCGTTTGTTTTGGTGATTGCTTTACTTCCGGGGGTTCCACTTTAAGTTGTAAGCTTTCGTCTTTCAACCTAGAAATCAGTTCTTGAAGAGGTTGTGCGATAGGCTTTAAGTTTTTACTGAGCTGCATTTCTGACTGTACAGCATCGGCTTTAATACTCTCAAACTTTCGTTTTACTGCTTTTCTGGATTTAATCAACTCCTCCACCAAGCGCTTGTCCATGGTGACTAAACTGACCATTTAGTAACTTCCCTATTTATATACTAATAAAACAATCAAACCCCTTTCTATAACGTCCCAAATTTACTTCGCTATCTTTATCTATCACCACGAATCCGTATTGATCTTCCCAACAACGACAACACAATTTCTTAAACCGTTCGAAGGTCATGTCAACGTTCACGTGATCGTCATATATATGTTTTAGATTTGTAACGTCTTGTTTAAAAACAACTATTAGATTCGCATTATCTCTTATAAGCTGTTTAGGAATGGAGGAGTACGTTTGAGACAGATAGAAGCAATCATTATTTTTATGACGTCCGAAACAATAATGGTCTCTAATAACGCTTTGATTGTCGCATACAACATCATCGAAAATAATAACAGAGTTTGGTTTTACTTCTTCCGGCGATACAATTTCCGAATGTTCTCCATATTCGTAATAACCTAATCCACTTATAGGTTTTAAAAGTTGTCTAAGATACTGGTATTTCGGTTGATATAAGGACTTGGAATATAAATAAACGTTTTCAAATCGTAGACCGTTGGGTTCTTCTAGCAAGCTAATAATCACATTTGTTTTACCGCTGCCGGACCCTCCTACAATAAGACTCCGCTTGCAGCCACCGAGTAAAGTTCCGTGTTTTCGATACTGGTTTGTGTCAAGCTTCATGTCATGATTTTTTATTGGTAGACTCTTCTTTTGAGATGTGACTTGCACCTCATCCATGATGTCACTGAAGCGGTATATAAATTTGATGGTATTTAGAATAAGTTATCAGTCGTTACGGGGCAGTTGTCATCGCTAGTTTATAATGCCGCGCAAATCTATTAAAAAGTTCAGTCTTCGAAGGAGATCGTCACGAAAGGGTGCTGGGTTGATCAACACATTGATCAATAAATTACCGGTTGAGCTACATTTACCTGGCTACCGCTTTTGCGGCCCGGGAACACGGTTGAGTAAACGACTTGCTAGGGGTGATAAAGGAATCAACCCATTGGACGAAGCTTGTAAAGATCACGATATTAGTTACGCTACCTCCAATAATATTGACGAGCGCCATAGAGCTGACAATATATTGGCAGAAAAGGCGTGGGGGCGATTTAAATCAAAGGATGCCAAGTTTGGGGAGAAAGCAGCTGCTTTAACTGTAACGGGCATCATGAAAGGGAAAACTAAACTGGGAATGGGTGCAAGAAGGCGTCGCAGAAAGGTTTCCCCTAAAACCATTAGTTTTAAGACGGCTGTAGGTGTAGTCCGAAAACGTATAGGAGGGACCTTAAGATCTACTTTGTTGAATACTGCTAAGATTGCACTAAATTCACTTAGAAAACGCAAAATTGCTCCCCCGAAACAAAGGGTGATCCCTATTCCTAAAACGGGAGGCATTTTACCCCTCATTCCAATATTTGCAGCATTAGGAGCCCTAGGATCTTTAGCTGGAGGAGCTGCAGGCGTCGCAAAAGCTGTTAGCGATTCCAATGCGTCGAAGAAGACTTTGCAAGAAACAGAAAGACATAATCGAGCTATGGAAGCGACTGCTGTTGGAAAAGGCTTGTACCTAAAACCCTACAAGAAGGGTCTAGGATTGTATTTGAAACCTTATCCAAAAAACTTCCCATAAAGCTACCTCACCGAGCATTAACAAATATCGATTTAATGCATTACGCCCGAAAATTAAAAATCCCCAATTTCAGGGGTATCTATATGCGTGACAATCTACCTTCAAAAATATATCCTAGAGAATGTGGTATCATAAATCTGGATGACAATGTAGGACCAGGTACACATTGGACTGCGTATGTGAAGGTTCATAATACAATTGTTTATTTCGATAGTATAGGCCAACTAAAGCCTCCTCCAGAACTAATACACTACTTTCGAAGTGACGGTAGCGGGAATAAAATTACATATAACTTTGATAGACTTCAGAAGTTAAATTCTTACAACTGTGGACATCTAGTACTACAATTCTTATATAACAACGCTGGATAACGTCTGGTTGTTAGTGTTTATTCAGATTTTAGTGAGCAATGTCTCTCACTTTTGTGTTAACGGGCAAATCTTCCGTTTTGTCGGCTAATTTCAATCCTCCCATTATTCTTGACTCTGATATGGAATACGTTATGGGCTTAACAACATTTGAAACTTTCAATGCTATACCAAACGTAACAAAAAATAATTGTGCTTTGAAATACGGCGAGAAGCTTATAAACGTCCCCGAAGGAGCTTATGAAATAACAGATTTGGATAAATATATCTCTTTGCAATTGGATCCTGGAGAAAATTTAACTCTTAGTGCTAATAATAACACTTTACACACTAAGCTTAAGTCTTCGGGAGTAGTAGATTTTAATGTTGACAATTCCATAGGGCCTCTTTTGGGGTTTGATAGAAGGACACTTGAAAAGGGTGCAAATGTGAACTCTGATCGTCCAGCAAACATTATCAAAGTTAACTCTTTATTGATTGAATGCAATATAACGACGGGTAATTATAAAAATGGACAAGCCTCTCATGTGATTCATCAATTCTTCCCAAGTGTTCCACCCGGTTTTAAAATAATTGAATGTCCAGATCACGTAATTTACCTACCAATCAATGTGTCAACGCTCACTAATATAACTCTTAAAATAGTCGATCAAGATGGTGAAACTGTCAATTTCAGAGGTGAGGTCGTTACGATAGGACTGCACTTAAAGAGTGTTCGTAATGGTGTTTCGATATAATGTTGCATTTTATACTGCTCCCTACCAACAAAAGGGTAGCGCAACCTCAAAAAAATTTAGTTGTCGACGACGTGTCAAGCAGTTAACAGAGAGCAATAAACTCTTTCTACGATCTCTTGGATTTACTTTATTACAATGAGTATATTAAACGTTACTCAAAAAATTTACGTGGATAATTCCATAGTAAATGCAGAAATACATACACATCAACCCTACAATACCAGATTCGGGAATAACGATGAAATTCGTATACCAATAAGTGAAGACATGTGTACTCTACCTTCTCGAAGTTATTTGTATATGGAGGGGAAATTAAAAAAACCTGATGGTACACCACCAACAAGAGTTGTGGGTGCGGGGGCAGATGCAAAAACGGAATTGACAACTACCTTCATAAATAATGGTCCTGCGTATCTCTTTAACGAAATTAGATATGAAATGAATGGTCTTCCGATTGATAATACGATAAAGGTTGGCTTAACTTCTACGATGAAAGGTTACGTATCAGACACTCCGAATGATGCTGTGAAACTTCAGAATTCCGGATGGTTTCCAACCGGTCCCAGTACAATAGTTGATAATAAGGGTAATTTTAATGTATGCATGCCCTTAAACAGATTGCTAGGGTTTGCAGAAGATTACCAGAAAATTATATTAAACATCAGACAGGAATTGGTACTGATTCGTAGTAATACAGATACTGATGCGCTCACGGGTGATGATATGACTGTCAAAGTTGAAATTGAAAAACTGTATTGGAAAGTTCCACACATCACTCCTGGTCTAGCTGAGGAATTGGCTTTAACAAAATACATCGATAAAAATATGGATACCCAAGTCGCATTTAGGAGCTGGGAAACGCATGTTTACCCCTCTCTTCAGGAAGTGGATAAACATACATGGCCTATTAAAACAACAACAACCTTAGAAACTCCAAGATACGTAATAATAGGTTTCCAAACCAGTCGGGAGGGGGATATACAGGCAGATATGAGCCGGTTTGATCATTGCAACATTCAAAACTTACGCGCCTATTTAAATACTGAGAGATATCCTTATGATAATTTAAATATTAATTTTGATAACAACCATTTTGCTACACTCTATGAAATGTATTCTAAATTTCAATCATCTTACTACCAAAAAGTAAACGAGCCTTTGCTATCCCCTGAAGAATTCAAAACTATTGCTCCTTTAATTGTTATTGATTGCTCCAATCAGAAAGATTCTTTGCAAAGGAAGGCGGTGGTTCTTAGATTAGAATTTGAAACTACTAAAAATGTGCCTGCAAAGACTACAGCTCATTGTTTAATTCTCCATGATCGAGTGTTTACATACAACGCTCTTACAAAAGCTGTTAAACAACTGTAGAGAACCTCAGTTGAAATACATTAGCGTCGCAACAATGTCGCTTTTAGTGGTTGATGTACAAGGTTTTAAAACATCTACAAAAAATTTCATCGTCAAAGAATTAGCTGCTTATGACGGTAGTCATACGTCACACTACATATTCAAACCGCCATTTGCTTTTCACAACTTACCTGAAGAATATAAGAAGCAAGCCCTTTGGCTGAGTAATAATCATCACTGTGTGCACTGGACTGAAGGATTTACCCCACACTTCTCGTTCCCTGATATTCTTCAACGTCTAACTCAAAACGTTGATTCCGTTTACGTGAAGGGTTTAGAGAAAGCTACATACCTACGACAATTTACTTCCAAACCAGTTATAGAATTCGAGGAACACCCAGCTTTAATCTCTTCAGAACCATCATGTTTTTATCATTTAAAATCTCCTGCTGTATGTGCATTATCTAATGTTTATTATTTATATAATATGTTTGTAATGAAATAATTTTTTAATAATAAACAAAAGTTGGCAATATACTGTTTTATTTGTATTTTATAAAGTTATACAAACAGTTTACACACATCTTACAAATCTTGAAATCTTTCCTTATAGATACGTAACCTATGATTAACATTCAAAATTGATAATAAAACACACTCAACATTGTTGATTCTTCTTTCGAATCGCAGTCTGTCTAAATACAACCTCTCCCAATCACTTTTTCTGGCCTGTTGGTAGGCAAAGGACCACGCCACCATCTGCCTCGTTACATTTTTACTTTCATCAAATCTCACTACTCGCTCCATCATCCAATTCTTCTGCATACTTTCCAGCTTCCGGAAAAAACTGATGGTATGAAGTTATAAATTCTTTTAAATCTGCAACTACTAATTTTTGCACGAAACAAACATCGCAACACTTTCCCTCTAGAAACTCTTCACAAATTTTACCACCTTGACTGTATTTCTCCTCCAACTTTTCACAGTATTGGGGAGAAAACATTCCTTTACCATAAACTGCTTCATGACTTGCTTCAAATTCTAGAGCATTAAATTGCTCACGTAATCTTTCAACTGCGGTAATTTTATCTACTGCTTGAGTCCATGACTGTTCTGCATAACACATCCACATCTTGGCTACACTAACCTTACGATTTATAAATAATGTTTCTTATATAGTATCCCCCACTTCACCTTCATCACTTCTTTCATTATTCTTTTGCTACACGTCTAGCGGTCTCAATATCAGCATTTACCTTCTGAGGTACCAAATACAGCATTTCCATCATGTATAATACGTTGTCAGCCTTAGTGTCTTTTAACGGTGCCAAAATGTTCATAATATTCACTTTCATATCACCCACCATTTCTGCTGCACCACTGATTATACTTTTATACCACTCTTCAAAACCAGCATACGCAAGAATTTTTAGAGTATAATTTACTATATGCATCATACTCCAGAGTTCCATTACAGATTCCCACCCTAACCACACCTCTGAATCACCATTTCCAATTTTTACCACTCTCTTATCACCAATTAATTCAAACGAAATTGTAAAGCGTCCGTTTCCAACAGTATTCCAGCGTGCTTCTTGAACGTTGCGGAAGTAATTCGTTATAATTCCTTCGTTTTCGCACAACTCATTCCATTCGTTCATCTCGAAAAGTAGACATTGCATTTTGTTGCTTAGCCCACAAATTTTCACTACCGGTGACAAAGAAAACTGTGGGGCTAACCCAATACACACACATTTTGTTCTCGACCGATTTAAAAAATATGTCTTTTGTCCAATTAAAGGCATATTATCTCTGCGTTCACTTACAGCTTGGCGTTTAGCTTGTTCGATAGCGGTTTGGATATTCATGTTTGTAACAGACTTGACTGAAACTGATAGCTCTTCTATACGCTCTGCTATATATAAATAGTGTAGTTGAAGAGGTGGGAGGTTTATAGTCGGTCAAGTGGCGGGGGGTGGATCTAGAACTCTATTTTCAAGGTTTGACCATGACATTTGACCACGGTCTTCCTTTGAAGCAAGTTCAAACTCAGTCACGTTTAAATGTCATGGTCTGGCGTTATTACAAATAGAAAAGAAAGCGCAGCTCGATAGTTTATATGGTCATTCTCGAGCTAACCGTTGAGGAGGAAACACTCATGAATGTTTTTTGCAGAGGGGTTAGGGGTTAAGGGTCAGGTCAACGGTTAATGAACTGGGGTCAGGTCAAAGGTCAATGAACTGGAGGTCAATGGTCGGTCAATGAACTGAGGTCAATGACAGGTCAAGTGGTGGGGGGTGGATCCACAACTCTCATTCTTTCCAAATTTATGCAAATTTATCCAAATTTTTGGTAATTTATGCAAATTTATGGAAATTTATGCAAATTTATGCAAATTTATGCAAATTTAATTTATGCAAATTTATGCAAATTTATGCAAATTTATGCTAATTTATGCAAATTTATGCAAATTTAATTTATGCAAATTTATGCAAATTTATGCTAATTTATGCTAATTTATGCTAATTTATGCAAATTTATGCAAATTTATGCAAATTTAATTTATGCAAATTTATGCAAATTTATGCTAATTTATGCTAGGTCAATGACCGGTCAATGAACTGGGGTCAATGACAGGTCAAGTGGTGGGGGGTGGATCCACAACTCTCATTCTTTCCCTACTACCGCAATTAATAAAAAATTGTGGACACCAGCAACAATAAAAAGACGTGTAGGTAAGGTGACGTATATATGCGAAGTAGCGGAAAGCGGTCAGTATTGGAAAAGACACTTAAACCAGATCATTGGTTACGAAGGGAATAACCAAGATGACTTAGGCTTACAGCAAAATGGTGGGACAGAAGCTAAACCGGCACGCCGTCGAATAGGTAGATTCGATTCTGATCAGAGCAAAAACTCAGAACCAGATGCTATTGTTAATAATGTACCAAACGTTAGTATAGATAATGAACGGATCGGGGTTGCAAATAGCGATGTACAGATAGGAAGCTCAATTCGTAGGAGCGTAAGAAGTAAAAATGTTTCGAATCGATTTGGTAGCAATGTTGCGATACCAAAATAATTTAACTGTAGATAAGTTAGAATAGGATAGCATGTATACAGTTGTAGGAAATACTTTCTCGTAATCTTAAAAGGGAGGTGTGTGGTATATTGAACAGGTTGTTAAGTGAATAGTGGCAACGCTGTGTCAAAACAGCTTAAACAAGTGCCTCAGGTAGAGGGTAGAGGGGGACCACAGAGAAGGGTCTCACATTTCGCAAGGATCTGACCAGGGCATTCTCAGCTCAGACCTTATTGTAATAAGTTGTGTAAATTAAATAAAGCGAATAAACTTATCGAGTGTTATTTAATTTCCTGAACCACTCAAGACACCACACTTAAAAATCAACTGCTGAAGTTGTTAAATTGAAATCGCAAATAGCATAAAAAGTTTTTATAATTTTACATTCCGAGGGGTTTTTACAAATACTGTAGAATAGACGTTTGACCTGAAAGTCGCCTACGTGTACATAATTTAAGAAGCAAATTTGAATTATGTACAATATATCTACATATCGCATCGGAAAGGACATGTGTATGCAACCCTTTATGATGTAATCTTAATGTTACTATATGTTAGCACCCTACAGCCCCGACAAAGATGATAATAATCCTTTGAATTATGACAATGTGCAAGCGAGTACTTCACAAGATATATACAATACCTATTTCTGAAAGTTTACAAAAACCGCAAGACAACATTAGTGTGAATTATAACAATATGCCTGCAAGCACATCACAGGATATTCTACACTTTAGGAGAAGACACTGTTGAAATAGAAGCTGCGTCTCTTAAAGAGAGAGCGTCTCTCCTGAAAATGCTACAACACAAGCTGCAAGTTCTAATATGCTGAAGACTCCAAAAAAGAATGAGTACAGATTATGAAGTATGACCATACTATAAAATTGTATTTTTATTTTTTGCAGTATTTCAGGATTTTATTATATAGTAATATAAACCAGTAATATTGATTCTAATCATATTACTTTAAAATGTGATTGTTACTTATAATTATATAAGTTTAATTTCGAACTTTAAATATTTTATCATTGCATTAGTGCAGTAATTTTGTAATATTCCTACATGTTTATTACTTATGAACGAAATAAAGTTCTAAAGTCTGATTTATGACCAAATGAGAACATACGAAAAGCTTGAAAAATGTCATTCAATAATCCGAAATTCTTATTGGAAACTATATTTTTACTATGCTGCCTTACTTTTCTTACAAAATATCTATTTTCATGAATCCTTACTTCTAATGACAATGTTATTGCAAACTGGCAAATAAAATATTAAATTTAGCCAAATAGTCAAATATGGTAAATTTGTATTTATTGAATAACATTTTCTTTATATCCCTCACGCTCCAACATGACACAATTATGAGCGTCTTATTTATACCTATTTTAAGGGTCAAAATTACTTTTGAAAAAGTGCTGCCTCCTGGATCATATGATTGTGAGTACGTTGCTGAAAAACATGGCAACGCTGTTTACAGCAGTTTTCGGTTTAATGGCGTGGTTTTCTGTTTTGAACATGTTGTAAAATCCAGTACCATGACAGCGAACAGTAAGTATTTGTTTTAAGTTATTTAACAATACAATTGTTAAAATTTTAAGGATGCACCAGCGTAAGAAAGCTTTAGTTTAATATTTGCATGCATACAAGTGTACCCTTTCTTGAAGGTTAGTAAAATTCCTTTAGTATATCACGATTGTGATGCTTAGGAGTGAACCTAGTAAAACTATTTTTAAGCTTGAAAGAACAAGTGTTTAAACTGACAATGAAATAAAACGTTAATGTTACACATATTTTCAGGATCGAAAGAAAAAATTAATTTGGAGGAGCTTCGAGCCAACCCAGATGCAATTTATGAATTGTTGGGTGAAATCAATTCCGATTTTGAAATAGTTTATGAGGGCGATAAAGACGTTCTTTGGAATCGAGATGACAGTAATGGGGAAGATGAGTTCGAAGCTAATGCTAGTGATAGTGATGAAATTGGTGAGAGCCACAGTAGTATTGGAAACATTTAACCTGAAGCGATTAATAATAAAAAAGTTACTTTTACTTGGAAAAAAAGTCTTTCAAAAGCAAAGAGTTAGCAGAGGAAATTGTAGATAATCCTAACGAGGTATTGACCCCATGGGGTTACTTTAGTAGGTACTTAGGCGAGGATTTTTTTTTGGGCACAGTATTATTTTCAAAAAAATGGAAAATAATTAAAACCATCTGCAACTTTTGAAGCAATTAAAAAATTTTTCGGTATGCATGCTATCATCGGCTGTATTAAGTCCTCCAGAATACATATGTACTGGAATGTTAAATACAGAATTCCTTTAATTATACTTCGCACTCCGTCACCCCGCACTGCTTTAGGCACGTCCGCCGCTCCGCGACCCATATTGCACATTCTTGCATTTAGTGCGAACTGTATCACGTCGCGATTTTTTACTGCGGGTCATTCGTCTTTTGAGTGGGTTTTTTGTGTGTTCTGGTGAAATGCCTAAGCGTAAAAGAACCTCCTCGTCAAAATATTTGGCTCTTAAGAAGAAAATGCGAAAACTGGAAAAAATGTTGGAAAAATACGCCTCTTCTTCGTCCACTAGTAAGTATTTATTAATCATTCTTGGAGTGTTTCAGCTCAGACCCTGGGTATGGCCTTTTCGTTTTTGTTCCAAGGGTAAATTAGATGGCTTTTCTTTCCTAATTTCCCTTGAAGAGTTGCATTTAAGGGTTGAGTTCTGTTGAACCCCTCAGTCACAGTGGACCCCTTTTTCCAAGGCCGACAAACTTACGTTTCATCCGCCTTGATGAAATGCAACTAACGCGTTTTTTCACAAGGTCACTGATCGTTTGTGTTACGATCTGGCCTTGATGATCTAATTCTCGATGACGTAGCGCAGCGAAATTGTGTCCGTACGTGACTTCGGCATTTTTAACAGCTTTTTATTTTGTTTAGGCTCCAGTGTGTCGGATTCAGAGTACTCTGATGCTGAATTTACCACTTCAATAAATGTTTCGAGTGTACAGATGGTGGATAGCTCCACTGTAGATTTAGAACAACAAAAGGAAATTGCTGCTTTGTTGGGGGAGGAACCATCGTTAACACTAAAAGCCGGTCCTCCCCTTAACTACGCGTTGCCAAAATTATTTGTCGAAGGGCTTAGAAAGGGATAGCAAAACTACACTGCACGAACAATGGTTAATTCCAGAAAACTGTGCTTTTGTTAACCCTCCGAAAATGAATGCAGAGGTGCATTTCCTTTTATCTCCCCTCCGAGGAGAAACCAGATTCCTTTTTAGCGCGCATTCAAACCAACATCGGAAAGGGAGTAAGTGCTTTAGGAGCTAGCCTAATTAAGATGCTAGAAAAAGATTTTGATACCACTGATACCAAAACTTCGCTGATCCGGCATTAGTTGATGCTGCCAAATTGCTTACACACAGTCACTATTTAAATTCACAACATACACGCCACGCTTATACCCGAAATGAAATCCCACTATGCAGCTGATTGCGAAATCTGGTGCTCTAGACTCGGAACTGTTTGGCTCCGACCTGGCGGCACGTAACAAAGCAGCACAAGATTTACAACGGTCTAGCTTGGAAATGAAAACAGACCCGTTCAAAATAAGTCTCTTAGAAATACACCATCTCAACATTTAAACTCGTTACGCCCTTCCCCGAAAGAGAAGTTGTCAGCTCACCACTTAGCGGGACGCAAATATCAGTCACACAAGGCAGAGAAGGGCAGGGGGCGTACAACGACAAACCATGCGACCGTCAGACAGATCACGGAAATGGATCAACAAAAGGCGAGCAAGTATTTCCCATCATCGTCAGTAGAGGTAAACTCTTTTGCTGGACTTTTAAAATATTTTTATTCACAATGGACCTCCTTTACTGGGGATCCGTTCATTTTACAATGTATTAAGGGTTATACAATACCATTTACTTCGCGACCTCGTCAGTACAAGGTGCTTAAAAAACATATTTCAAGTTCCTTAGCACTGGCGCAATATTGTCACGTATGCTAAAATTCATATGTGTTGTTACGTGTGTTTTGTACAAGTCATTTCTAAAGCAAAAATATTGCAATCTCATAGTGTGGGTATGAAGTGCTATACTCCGTGATTTCGTAACTCCAATTTTGGTGGTTTATAATGAATTATGGATTTTGGGCTTGCCCAATTAATTATATTTAAAACTTGCTCTATCCGGGCAACCTCATTCTCAAACTTTCCACTGATGTCATGGTTTCGAGTCTTTGGCCCCTTCATGGCTGAATGATTCGACAAATGATACAAACGAAACCATAAATTAGATCACGAGATGAGTGAGCCGGATCTTGTGTCTTTGAAATCACGAAGGATGACTTCATAGGAAACTTTCGGTTGACGTCAATTTAAGGTCACACGCGTCTTTACCTGTGGTTTACGTAACTATCGGAGAAAACACCAAGGCGTGATTCTCATAAGAAACTACTTTTAGTTCTTTGTCTAAATGTGGTATATAAGGGGGCACATTCGACTATAGAGAATCAGTCTAGAATCCAGTTTCGAAGACCACTCTACCCCAATCGAATTTGCTCTCTTCAACAATGGCTAAGCCAAACCACTACCGAATCATGTAAGTTTTATAAATTGTATTTGCTATTAAATGTTTACTAAATAAACCCTCTCTAAACACTAAAAATATGTTTTCCTCAACGATCCTAACAATGCCACGTCACCTCTCGTTCAAGACAAATATTTGGTAAATTTTCCAAGACGTGGCAATATCAAAAAGCTATTGCTAGACTGATTACTCTCGGGGCCATCGCGAAGTGTAAAAAAAAAGCGGTGGATTTTTATCATTCTATTTTTTAATTGCTAAACCAAATGGGGAAATTCGTTTTGTCTTTAACCAAAAAAATTTAAACAAACATATCTCCTCATCTCATTTCACAATGGATGATTACAGAACTGTCAAAAATTTGATAACACAAAACTGTTTCATGACTACAATTGATTTAAAAGATGCCTACTTTGCGATCTCTATTAACAAAAACCATAGAAAATACTTAAAATTCAGTTTTCTCGGTATTAGGTATCACTTCACATGCATGCCTTTTGGTATCTCGACTGCTCCTTTCGTTTTTACGAAAATACGTAAACCACTAGCGCAGGTTTTGAGAGCACAAGGTATTGTTTGTATTTACTACATTGATGATTTCTTAGTTCTGGGAGATTGTTCTTTCCTTACTATGGAAGTTAGGTTTTGTCATTAACATAACAAGAAGTGACCTGATACCCAAAACTAGCTTCAAATACCTAGGTTTTATATTTGACTCTGCAAATTTAACACCTTCGTTACCAAGTGAAAAATACAGTAAGGTTAGGAACATGATCATCAATCTTATAAAGTTGACGTCGAGCAAAATAAGGCAGCTAGCAAAAGTAATTGGGACATTGGTAGCCATCTGCCCGGCTGTAAAATATGGGTATCTTTACACAAAGCTCTTGGAAAGACAAAAATACCTAGCTCTAATAAAGTCAGGTGGAAGTTATAATGGCCGTTTTATTCTTGACAGAAACTTACTATCAAACTTAACATGGTGGTTGAAAACAACCCCAAGAACGACAACCTCCCTCGTCCCACACACTTATCAGATGGAACTTTATTCAGACGCATCTCGTATCGGTTGGGAAATTTTTTGTAACGGGGAGATAACGCACGGATTCTGGCAACAAAAAGAATTAGACCATCATATCAATTACTTAGAACTTCTTGCGGTATTCAAAGGGTTAAAATGTTTTGCTAGAGGAAAACGTAATTGGGATATTCTTCTAAGAATAGATAACACAACTGCAATTTGTTACATCAATCGTATGGGGGGAGTTAAATTTGGCAATGATGTGAGCAGAGAAACATTTGAATATTTGGGTCATTTGTAAAATTCTCTGACAATATCTATGCGAACAAAGAATCTCGGGTAACAAATGTCGAAACAGAATAGAGAGTGTTTATTTCATGGAAAAGGAATCCCGAATCTATAGCTATAGATGCGTTTACTACGGATTGGGGAAAATGCTACTTCTACGCTTTCCCTCCTTTTGGTATTATTGCCAAAGTCTTGAATAAGATAATACACGACAAATCAGAGGGCATTCTAATTGTACCTTACCGGAAAACACAATCATGGTATCCTGTCTAGTTGTAAAGATGTTAAGGTGTTCTCCGCTAGTATTTCCTCCAAAACAGGATCTCTTATTATTCCCGTTTGATTCCAGCCACCCAGTTTGACGCAGCCTTTCCCTGTTGGCCGGGAATATATCAGGCAAGCTTTTCTAAATCAAGACTTTACAAACAGCTGTGTGGAGGTGATGATTTCGTCGTTATCAACAAGCACCATAAAACAGTATAGCACTACATACGCTAAATGGTGGAAGTTTTGTATACTAGCAAACGCTAAGATGGATAATCCCACTCCCCATAATATTATGAGTTTTCTCGATGAACAATTTAGAACAGGAGCTAGTTATGCTACTTTAAATTCTCACCGTTCTGCTATAAATTTAATTTCTCCGACAAAAGATAGCGATAACTCCATAGACCGTTACTTGAAAGGAGTTTTTAAACGTAAACCTCTTTTTCCAAAACACGTATCCACCTGGGACCCAGCTCAAGTGTTACAGTATCTTACACCCATTAGAAACTCTGTCGTTAGAAATATTATCCATAAAACTCATTACCTTATTGACATTATCCACAGGAAACCGCTTGCAAACCATTTAAAAAATTCAAATTAATAATGTTGTTAATTTAGGAGATAGATTAGAAATTTTAATATCAGAAGTAATTAAAACATCTTCGGCCAAACGAGAACAACCAAAATTAATCCTTCCCACAGATAAACCTCAGTTACGTGTAGCATCCACTCTTTTGTTTGACGCTAAGAAAACTTCCAAAGTGGAACCAATACAAAATTATTTCTAACATTTAAAAGACCATACCACACTGGAACGGTCCAAACCCTATCACGTTGGATAAAATCCACCACGTTATTTAGATTTTATAATAGGTCGCTTCTTACGGCGGACGCTTTTGCAAAATTAATAATTCACTAAATATAGTATAGGTATGTTTCTAACCATTTCTAGATATAAGATTTGTTTTACCAGAGTAAATATTTTCTTTGGTGTTATCAATTGTGTACTTGTACTTAAGCAGTATCGCTCTGTACTTTTGTGGTTACAGATCACATAAACGCTTTAAACATCTACAAAATGTTGTCTAGGCTGAAGCAGTGCGAAGTATAATTGTAGATTAAACGACTTACCTGTAAGGAATGAGATTAATCGCTGGCCAATCAATGATGAATTGAAAATCAACTTTGCTGCCGGTTCTAGAGTGCGTTGTAACAAATCCAATTTGTATTTGTATTTCACTAAAAGTCAGAATTGTTTTGTAAAATTCCATACTAAATAAATTTGTTTAGAATTCAGATGTTAGTTTCATTCCTATTTCATGAATATTCATGTTTATTATACACCCAGTACCCACAATTGTCACACTTGCACAATTGAGTATTAGGGGTACACTCCCGCTAACCACAATTGCGAGTATCCTGAAATTCCAGGATTAGATTCCTGGAAAAATTGGAAAAACATTAGAGGCTCTATTGATGTACGAATGATACCAAAAAACAGAACAGAAAAAATTAATCTACTCTGAAAAAGGTTCGGGAGTGTAAGGGATATGCAAATTTTGATTTATTACAATGATTTGAAATTTTAAAGTTAGACGTTTCTTGGAATCGATTGGATTGCAGAAGCAAGACCCCTAGAATTAAATATTGGTATAATCAAGAAGTATATTTTAAAGGAAAATCTACTAGAATATAAAATAGGAGTAAAAAATTAACTGTAAAAAATTACAGAAAAAATTATTTGATGAAACGTTTGTAAAACAATATTTTTATTAATAGTCAATTGGAAAATGAAGGTAGAAAAAGTAAAGGAAGACAATACACAATTGGTGATAAATCTTGACTTTGCATTTGCTCATGCAAAATGGAAAAGGATATCGTCAAAATGCTTATTGTACCGAATTTAACAATGGATTTGATTATTGGAATGAATTTATTAAATAGCTACGAGATGATTATTGATATAGAGGGGAGAATATTGAAATATAAGGGCGTCGAAGTGAAGTTTTATGTACAAGAAATGGGGAAAGATGAAGAAATGGTAACAGACATTAATGTTAACCAAGTGTATAATGAAGGGTTGGGAAATACGGGAGAAGATAAAGGTAGAGAGCTACAGATAGTTGAAGATAATAAGGGTTCTTTTAAGGAGGAAATGGAAATGAGGTTAAATGAGAATATGAGAATGTAGTGATAAGGGGAGTATGATAGAAAGGTTAGTTGAAAATAAGAAGGAAATGGAAAAGAAGTTAGATGAAATGATTGTTAAAAATGATAGGAATATGATAGAAAGATTTGATGTAAATAGTAAGGAAAAGATTGATAAATATGATAGGGATAGGATAGGAAAGGTTTATGAATATGATGGAAATATAATAGGAAAGTTAGGTAAAGATGATAGGAATCTGATAGGAAAGTTTAATGAATATGATAGGGATAGGATAGGAAAGGTTTATGAATATGAAGGGAATATGATGGAAAAGTTAGAAAAGGATAATGGGAATATGATAAGTAAAGTTGATAAGAATATGATAGGAAAGGTTTGTGAATATGAAGAGAATATGACAGTAAAGAGTTCATGTTTTGGGAAGTAGTTTAGGTTTGGAGATGCCGAGATTTGATCCGGATGTCGGGAAGCATCCAAAAAGCTTCATTGAGAGTTTGGAAAAGTACCTGGAGGGTTTACAGGTCCAAACAGGGGGTGCAGTGGATGAATACATGGTGCAGACTGTGATTAGAAATACGTTAAGAGGCAAGGCAATGGTATGGTATCACACAGTAAGTAATGAATGTATTAATTTTATGCTATTCAAAGAAATGTTTTTGAAATATTACTGGGTAAGTAGTGTGCAAGAGTTAGTCAAACAAAATTTAATGAGGGATAGATTTTTGAGCGGTAGGGGTATGACAAGAGTAGAATATGCGACACAAAAGCTTTACGCGTTTCAGCAATTTGACGAATATAGGAATTCAATCGTAGTGATTCCGATATTAGCTGCACAATTTGATTCATCTGTATCAGGGGATGTTATTAAGAATAATGTGGTAGATTGGGAACAATCTATGAACATTTTGCGAGCGTGTGATTACGTGGAACAACAGGCGTCAGGGTTTAGAGGAAGAACCGATTTTTGTGGTAATCGGTATAGATGTGACGGGTATCGATGGGATAGCCACGGTTATAATTATCGGAATGGTCAGGATACGGGATAAATAGGAATTATCGAAGCAACCGGGAAAATCAGTATCAGTCCACTTATAAAAACCAGAATATGAGGTTTACAAGAAGGTATGATAGTGGCAATCGCAATAATGCATATTACGGGAATCAACCTGGTGAGCGACAATAGTACGATTACAATGATCATAATTATCAGAAGAAGGAGCAAGAACGTGCAAGGCCACGATCAGGGTATAATGAAGAGCGTAGGGATAAGCAGTGGTAAGACATGAGAAACGATAAGGTTGATGAAAATGCGAGGGGAGGATATATAAATACGGTCCTGACGAAAGAGGAAGAAGAGCCGACATTGGTGGTAGCCGACGTCGATGTTCATCAGCAGGAGGATTTTTAAAAAATAGTACTATCATTACCAACCATCTTTATGCGCATCCTAGGAAATTTATTAATTGTCCGGATGGTGGTACGGGTTTAGCGAATGAATTGGAGGGCAAAGTAATACAAAATTTACCATTTATTAAAGTAAAATTAAATACAGTAGAGTTAGTAGCATTAATTGGATGGATTAATGGATTTGATTATTGGAATGAATTTATTATATAGCTACGAGATGATTATTGATATAGAGGGGAGAATATTGAAATATAAGGGCGTCGAAGTGAAGTTGTATGTACAAGAAATGAGGAAAGATGAAGAAATGGTAACAGAGATGAATGTTAACCAAGTGTATAATGAAGGGTTGGGAAATACGGGAGAAGATAAAGTAGTTGAAGATAATAAGGGTCCTTTTAAGGAGGAAATGGAAATGAGGTTAAATGAGAAGTTATGTAGTGATAAGGGGAGTATGACAGAAAGGTTAGTTGAAAATAAGAAGGAAATGGAAAACAAGTTAGATGAAATGATTGTTAAAGATGATAGGAATATTATAGGTGAAGATGGTAAGAGTATGATAGGAAAGGTTAATGAATATGAAGGGAATATGATAGAAAGATTTGATGTATATAGTAAGGAAAAGATTGATAAATATGATAGGGATAGGATAGGAAAGGTTTATGAATATGATGGAAATATAATGGGAAAGTTAGGTAAAGATGATAGGAATATGATAGGAAAGTTTAATGAATATGATCGGGATAGGATAGGAAAGGTTTATGAATATGAAGGGAATATGATGGAAAAGTTCGAAAAGGATAATGGGAATATGATAGGTAAAGTTGATAAGAATATGATAGGAAAGGTTTGTGAATATGAAGAGAATATGACAGTAAAGATTGATAAATATGATGAAAATAATAAGGAAAAGGATAAGGGGGAGATTTAATATAAAGTTGTTGTACAAATATGATGGTGATAGGTAAAGAGGCAGTTTTGATAATAATGTTGTTTTTAGTGTTCTAGATTATGTTTAGTTGAGTTCAGTGACAGAGTTAATAGGGAAATGTTCATGAAAATGAAGGGGTTTTAGCAGGAATGTTTGTTGAATGTTTATTTGAAAACTAAAATATTCCAGAACGAGGTGTCCGGATGCGAACACCTGATCTGGAGCATTTCATTTTTGAGGGGGAAAATGCTGTGGTATACAGGTGCTGTTGTCTTGCATCGATATGAATTTGATAATATGCTTATTTATAATTTGTATAATGTAAAACAGTAGGATGAATCAAGATCACGTGCCGATGTAGAATGTATGTAGGCTTTGAACTACTGACATGAGCGGAGTGATGGTAACAGGGAGTTAAGGTAACGAAGGAAAAATAATAAACAATTTTTGGGCAGTCTAAAAAATCAAATTGAGATAGAAGTTATTCTATTCGAGTAATTAATATTTCGATGTCAGTTTGTACAATTTGGAAAAATAAAGCAAGTTCTAAACCTGTGCATCGAAGAGTGATTTCAAGGTGTTCTTAACAAATTTGGTTAAAAGAAAAAGGTAAGAGCGACCTAACCCTGAGATACGGGTTTATTTGAAAGGTGTTCTATCGTAAAAGCTGAGCTGGGTACACAAGTTATTAGCTAGAAGGTAGGGCAGAAAAGGGCTCAAAGCAAGATTGATTTTAAATTTTCTTGCAATTTGCACATCTTATTTTTAAATGAATAATAACTTTTACAGTTTGAGAAAAAATGGGCGCCAGGTGACAAATTTAAAACTTGCCGCCAAATATTAAACAATAATAAAATATAAAAACCACGATCTAGCACTCGAGCATGCTTACTAAATTCCCAGTAGTCGGTTCTACACAACGTATCGGAAATCTAAGAGAAAATGGACATTTAAATGAACTATCCAAAATGCGCAGGTTGGTTCTACACTTCAACCGGTCTGCGTACGATAACCTATAAATGCCTTAAAGAACTCTAAAATAACATTCGGGTAGTTTTAAATATTATCCTCTGGTGTTTCCTCTATTCTATGATGTTCTCGTGTTTTCTGCATAGGTATGTAATGTTTGGTTTACCTTATTCAGCAATCTCTTCATCCATATGTAAATATTTCTGAGTTCCGACGTTGATCTTCAAAACAGCTTTCAGATAGTATGCAGTAGCGTCCCCAAACTTCGATGCTGAGCTATTCTTCAAACTTCGAACTGGATTCAGATGTCTCGAAATTTACCTTAGTAAGTTTAACTAGCTCACCCTTTTTTTAAAGACACTCGTTTTTTTTAACTTTAACAAACGTATTTTATTATAATAAACGGAGTAAATTAATTTTAAATTACAGGAACAAAAAAATGCGTATACTCTCACGTAATTACAAAAATGCTCTCTTATCATTGTTTTGTCATGACATCGAACGAGCTAACGAGTCAAAATTCATCACAATATATATATATATATATATATATATATATATGTGAGCGTTCGCAAGTTGGTTACTCAATTGCAATAAAATATAGGAAATGAAGCGTTACTTTTAGGCTAAAATTAGCAAGTTAGCAACTAAGACCAGATGTTTATAAAGCGTTGTAGAGAGTAGGTCGTTTTCGTAAGGGATATAATTGTAAGATAATTTTGAATAAAGTGTTGGATTTTGTGAGGAGTTGCGTGTTTTTTGAAGACCCAGAGATCGAAATCTCACATCAGAAGTGGGATAGTCCCACTACAAGTACCACTGTGTTCTACAACGGCAAAATGGAACAATTAGCCCAAATTTTGGCCGACACCCTGACGGAAATGCGAGATAATTCTACAAAGGCCGTTACGCCTACAACCCCAATAGATATTTCGACCTTCGATCCTTCTGAAGGCAATGGAGCGTTAAAATTGTGCAAAATGGAAAATTGGAAAATATGTTTCATTGGTCCAGTTACGAGTTAGTCATTAGAGGCGCCAGTGGATTAGTGGGAGAAGCAAGAGACTGGTTTGTGGCATGGAAGCCTACTGAGAAGACTTGGGAAGATTTCAAAGCAGAATTATGTAGCTTGTATCCAGCCAAACGAAACCTCAATGAAAAATTAAGGAAAGTCACTCAAACTGCTGCATTCAATAACAAAGTTGAATCGGTGAGCGATTTATTGATCCTGCTGGGTAATTATAAAATATCTCAAGCTGAAAAAGTAATTCATAACAAGCCTGTAAAAAGAAATTATTCGACTGATTACAAAAACGAATCAATCATTTGTTATAATTGCCATCAATCGGGTCATATAAGCCAAAACTGTTCTAAAATAAAGCGTGCCGGTCATTTTGCCGAATGAAATTTTAGGAGAAATTTTAAAAATGGTAATCGCAATGTAAAGTGCACCTTCTGTAAGAAGTTTGGCCATGAAGTGGCAAATTGTTTCCTTAAAAGATAAACACCCCCCACCTCAAAAATAAATTATTTTTGTGTCAATCTAGATTTTTTCGATTTTTACACCAAGTTTATAATCCAAAATTTGACGGTCAATTGTTTAATCGACACAGGAGCAGAGTGTAGCTTGCTGTCGGAAAAAATAGCGAAGAAACTTGATTGTCGCCTTGAACCTGCCTTCATGATGTTAAAGGGCCTAAGTAACAATTCAATACAACAAAGCTACTTTACTTATTAAAAATAACGGTACTGCTTTCGAAATTACCTTCTACATTGTGGATGGTTCTAGTATGACTCCGGATGTTATTTTGGGTAGGGATTTATTAAGTCACACAGGAATTAAAATTTTTACGAATTATCGTGGTACCCGCTTATATTTGGAAGATGAAGTTGGGGTTACAATAAAAACGATAAGACACGTAGCTATTCTACCAGTAATGATAAGACACCTTTAAAAGGTGCCCATTTGCAAAACCTGTCAATTCTGCTTTCCAAATTTTCTAGGAACATTACCGCAGGAAATTCTGTAGCTGCGATAACCACGGCTGAGCTTAAAATAAGGCTAAGGGAAAATAAAATAATACGCTATCAACCGTATCGTATGGCTATTTGTGAACGGGAAAAAGTCAAAACAATAATCAAAGATCTGTTAGATAATAATATTATTCGTGAGAGTAGCTCCCCTTTCGCTAGCCCCGTCATATTAGTCCATAAAAAGGATGGGAGTAGCCGTTTGTGTGTGGACTTTCGCGCCCTTAATAAAATTACCATCAAAGACCGCTGCCCGCTACCCTTGATCGCCGACCAATTAGATCGGATAGGGGGAAATAGGTATTACACTGTTTTAGATATGGCTTCCGGGTTTCAACAGGTTCCAGTAGCAAAAGATTTTATCGAGAAGACTGCATTTGTCACACCGGATGGCCAATATGAGTACCTACGGGTCCCATTGGGTCTGTCAAATGACCCAGCGGTGTTCCAACGCGCAATCTGTAGTGCTTTGGGTAAATTAAAGGACAAGGATGCTTTAATATACCTGGATGATATCCTTGTCCTTTCCAAGACGATTCCTGAAGGTTTAGAAAAATTATATAGGGTGTTAACAGCCCTTGTAAAAGTAGGATTTTCATTAAATATTAATAAATGTTTTTTTTTTAAAGCAAATCGACTATTTGGGACAAGAGATAGCAGAAAATGGAATAAGTCCTGATAAAGGTAAAATAGAAGCACTCCTACGAGCACCTGCGCCTAAAAACGTCAAACAGGTTCGGCAGTTTATGGAGTTAGCTAGCTATTTCCGAAAATTCGTGCCGGAATTCGCGGCACGTACGGCATGCATTACTAAATTAACAAAAAACAATGAAAAATTTATCTGGGGCGATGACCAAAAGATAGCGAAAGAATATGTTGTTGCGTATTTGAATCAAAGACCGTTATTAATCATTTTTAACCCAGATCTGGAAACGGAATCACATACGGACGCAAGTGCTGTGGGTTTCGGGGCCATTTTATTCCTGCGACAGGACAATCAATTACAGGTCGTGTCTTATTTCTCAAAAAAATCCACAGCCGATGAATCATAATATCATTGCTATGAGTTAGAAACTCTAGCCGTTTATTATGCGATAAAACACTTTCGCGTTTATTTGTTGGGAATTACCTTTAAATTAATTACCGATTGTAATTCTTTGAAACTCACAAAACAAAAAGGACTTGTTACCGAGAATCGCTAGCTGGTGGTTGGATTTACAGTCGTTCACATTTGATATTGAATACCGGGTAAATATATGCCCCACGTTGATTACTTCAGTAGAACCCACGGTAATCATAAACGTAATCTCCACTGACAATTGGCTGAAGATAGCCCAAGATAAAGACCCCGAAACGCGCGACTTTAAACAAAAACTCCGTGAAGGTAAATTAACAACGGAATACTTTTGCAATGATATTTTGTTTCGAAAAATTAATCCAAAGGAAAATCCTCAAATTTACCGCGCTTTCGTGCCTAAAGGTATTGGGCTGTTGCGGATGTTTCACGACGAGCAATGCCACGTAGGTCCAGATAAGACCTTTGGTAAAATCAATCATTATTTTTGGATTCCCGGAATGACGAAATTTGTTAAGAAATATTGCGACCACTGTTTAAAATGTATAATCAGTAAGAAGCATACTGGTCCAAAGCAGTCACTATTACATCCAATTGACAAACGACCTATTCCTTTCCACACTGTTCATGCAGATTGTGTAGGTCCATTTCCAATTTCTGCTGAAGGACACAAACATGTTTTGCTTATAATAGATTCTTTCACAAAATATCTTTTCCTCATACCTTTAAAATCACTGTCTGGTTCAGAAACTCGCGATGCCCTGCAACTCTACCTGAATCTATTTAGTCTAACCAAACGGTTTATTTGCGATAGAGGCCCAAACGTTACTGATCGCTTGGTAAAGACATTGTTATCGGAATTAGGAATACAACACCTAATTGCAAAAAGTGCACCGCGCGGCAACGGTCAGGTGGAACGATATGTGGGCACTGTATTAAATTTGTTAACAACCGAAATAAGAAATAAAGCAGAATGGCCGAACGTTATTGCAAAATTACAAAATACTTTGAATACTACCGTACAAAAAACCACGGGGTTTTCACCTACTTATCTTTTAACGGGACACGAAGGCAGTGTTCCCGATATCAAATCCCTTACCGATTCCTTCTCAGTTGATACCCCTTGTAATCTGGAAAGAGATCGTAAACTGGCATACGAGCGTATGAAAAGGCAAGCAGAGTGCTCCAAACAATTATTTGACAAAACGAGGAGGCCCAATAAAATTATAAATGTGGGAGATTTTATATTCCATCCATCCGGAAACTCTTATCTAGCTAAATTGGACGCCAAATATGATGGACCGTTTGAAGTACTTCACATTCTGTCCAACGACCGCTACGAACTTAAAAAAAATGGCCACTAACAGAAAAGAGTTGTAGCAGCGGACATGATTAGGATATGGCCCGGTGAAATATCGGAATTCGGGTAACACTGAGTGAGTAACTGCCTTTTATCAGAATAGCGTGTGAGCGTGGCTATTTATTCGTTGCATAACAAGGGGTTCAAAAAATATTTTACTGTTGAAAGACGGACGCTGTGCAGTTGTGACTATTTAATCGTTGCATAACCAGTGCTCAAAAAAAATAGTTTACTGTTGAAAGCAGGACGGTTTGCAGTTGTGATTTTGCAGCTTACTGTTGAAATCAGGACGCTTTGCAGTTGTGATTTTGCAGCTTACTGTTGAAAGCAGGACGCTTTGCAGTTGTGATTTTTCAGCTTACTGTTGAAAGCAGGACGCCTTGCAGTTGTGATTTTGCAGCTTACTGTTGAAAGCATGACGCTTTGCAGTTATAACTTTGACGTCGCTGTTGCAAGCTGGACGCTTTGCAGCTAATTAAAAAAATATTTTACTGTTGATATATAGGACCCTTTGCAGTTAAGATGGCTTTGTATTGTTTGAGACTTTACTGTTGAAATGCAGGACGCTTTACAGTTAAAGTGATTTTATAATATTAATTGTAGGCAAGCGCCTTGCCTTATGTAAGATCTTACCGACGAAATGTGCGGCACTTACAATGCAGTGAAAAGAAGCTTTCTTTGTATGTCTTTTGCAGGAATGATGAGTCGCCCATCCAGCGGAGGTTTTACCGAAATAATGGAACGATTTTCACGACGATAATTCGAGAACGAATTACCTATATGAAGCGTTACTTTTAGGCTAAAATTAGCAAATTAGCAACTACGACCACATGTTTATAAAGAGCTGTAGATAGCAGTTCGTTTTCGTAAGGGATATAATTGTAAGATAATTTTGAATAAAGTGTTGGATTTTGTGAGGAGTTGCGTGTTTTTTGAAGACCCAGAGATTGAAATCTCATATATATATATATATATATATATGCATATAGTACTTATACACCTCCGAACGCTACACACAGCGTATATGTGTGTCGCCAATCTGACGTCTTTGACTCCGTTTTTAGAGTCGAACACGTTTACAATATTTTTTGGCATAAAGGTAGCCCCACCATCAATTCCCTACTAATATTAGTCGGAGGCAAACTCGATGGCTACACATATACTTACATACATTTTAGTTTTAACGACTGCTGCTAGAGGCGGTGCGGTATATACACTTATACACGTTGCTATACTATGCGGTTGAGTTTGACTCAGCACATACAAAAACATATAGAGGGTCTGTTGGCCTCCATAATCCTGGCAACGCTGTTGCTACTGCTAGTGCGGATTACGCAGTGAAGGTAAATAAAATATTTATTCAAATTCTGAGAATAATATCGAATTACTTAAAATAAGTTCTGGGATTTTATTCAACTATCTATACCAAACGCACTGATCTACTTTTCACGAAGCTAAATTATATACAGTGTGAGTGCGAAGTATGGAACTAATTCGATGAAACTGAAATGGTTGAATATCTTTAAATATTCTCGGACCTATCACTTATATTTTTTAAACGCACATCTTTTCTGATAATTTTAATTTTTCCTTGCCCAGTTGTTTGTTTTCGTACAATGACGTCATCGATCTGATCTTTTTCCAATAGATTTCTTCTTGCGGAGCTATCTTAAATTTAATTATTATTTACTTTCGCCTCGACACTGCGCAAGCGGTACAAACGAGGATCATGATAATAATAATAAAAATTACTTTTTTTATTAGTTCTTTAACGTTACTTTATCAAATCGAGATCGTTTCCAAACAATTAAACTAGCGATATTTGCGCGTTCTATTTTCTAAATTTTGTTATCTCGAAAATTGGCCGTAATCGGAATCACACCCTCTATTTAAATTCAATGACATAATATGTGGGTGTTTAAAAAAATTATCGATGATGTCATAGCGCGAAAACACTATCGAAAAATTGCAAATATCAGAAAAGATGCACTCTTAGAAAAGGAAGGTTTAAGGGTTTTTAAAATTCGGCCATTTTAATTTTATTGAATGTCAATAAACAGCGGATAGTAGTAGAATTTCTTATAAACTGCTACTGTACGAATGCACGAAAAAGAACATCCTATCAAAAATGGTCCTGTAACCAAATTGGCTACACACGTGAAAACGCAAAATGTTATTAAATATATACATTTATGTTGGAACACTTTTGCTTATGTTTTTCCTTATCTTGAATTTATCTGAATCTCAAAGACTTTATTATTTAGTATTTTGCGCTGTAACGAAAAACAAACACAACTAACTCGACTTTCTAATATTATTATCTTAAACTTTGCTGCTAACTAGAAAATATTGAATGTTTTCTAGCAAATTCAACATTTGTAAATTTATACAAGTATTTACATATAAAAGTATACCACTCCACGTACACCAAGTACACCACGTACTCAATGAAATTTTTTTAGGTTTTCATTCACGTTGCGCCCTTAAATATGGTATTTTTTGCATGCTGTCGACTTTTTTTAACCATACATCCTAATAAAAGTACCACTTTTGTTAACTATTTTATTATAAACAAAACAAACACTCATCTCCTTGGAGTTCATTGTCATGAAGTGCTATACTTTATTTGCGTTTTAAAATAAAACATAACCAACAACAAAATTGCGAATTGTCAATTTGACAGTTATAAATTCTGGTTTTTGGTCAAATTTCGAGTTACACGATATCAATATGCAAAAAAATTCGTGTACAACACGTATGAAAGCATCTTTATTCACTTGTATCAAACTCATGAACAGGGTCAAGATATGTAATTACATATAAATCCGGACAAAACGACAATTACAATTAAAAAATAGTTAGTTATGCCGCGGTTCCCCAGCAATACCTTTTGTGATTAAAAGAAGATGAATACAACTTTTATGATAGAGATGTATTTTGTTTAAAAATTTTCTTATGTAATGTATTAGAAATGTTACCCTACTGTAAATACAAAATAAATTCTTTCACATTTCGTAATAAAAAATAATTTATATTTAAAAACGTTGATGACGTCGTACTTTCCAGAATAATGGCAAAAAACAGTAATCTTACCACAACAAGGAAATTACCATAAACCTTCTAAGACGTGCCAGTATTGTTTTTTTTTGGGCGGTGGCAAGTTCCCCCGATGGTCAAAACATTTTATTATCCGACCGGTAAGTTCCTCCGGCAACTTACGGGCTGAGAATTACCAAGCAATGTGTTATGTTTCACGAGGTGCAGCTGTTAGCTGGTGATGTTGTGAGGCTTGATTAATTAAAAGATTTAGATCTGCGAATATTTCGGATTCAGTTAATCATCCTGACCTGAAAGAGAATTTCTGCGTTATTTTGTTTAATATTTTGGTGGTTAAATAAATTCTCGAGGGTTTTATGCCCAATTAAAATACGTTACTAGTACCCTTCAATTACGGTCGCCGCATGGTTTGGTGTATAATCTATTCACGATTGATTTGCCATCCAACAGGCTGTGGAAATCTGGGGGAATGTGTGGTATCATTAAAATTTGTCAATTAATTATACAGCATATTTCACGCCATTCTTTGTTGTCCTATATTTAGGTCTTGCAGCAAATTAAGAAGAATTAACGTCCATGCCGCTCATATTTCAAATTGATATTATGGTAGTCCAGTGGTTGACTGTTTGTCTCTGGTGCTAAGAGACCCAAGTTCGTATTCCACTGAGGTCAGTGTTTTTCTCGGGCGAGATAAAAACTGTAAAACACTCATTCACAATTTAGATGCCAAAAGAATATCCCCTACCCTATTCCACCTTCATGCTATCACTAGAAGTATCTGAATCATCGGCACCCTCCGATTCTGAATCAGATTCCCCAATTGAAATAATGAAAGGATGAATATTTTCAAACCATAAATTTCCCATATGTTTTGTCCAGTCTTCCACAATAAGTTTTTCACAATGCTCACAGAAACTTTGCCACATGTCGGGGGTACATTTTGAAAGAGCCTCACGCCATAAATTTGCAACCTTGTCTTTCGATTTTGGCTGCGAATTTATGTGCTTATTGTGCTTACAAAACCCACACGCCATTTCAATTGGGTTGTATTGACAATGGTATGGAGGCAATCGAAGAACCTCATAGTTGCGCTTTTTCAAAATTTCGTCAGTTACGTATCTTTTATTTCCGTCTGCTGTAAAACGTTTAATGAACTCCCAAAGTTTTTTCTTAGTAATTTTGCCCTGAATTTCGACATTGTGGTGGTTAACCAACCATTCCTGCAATACACCTTTTTTTGCAAGAAAATGTGGGCGGTTTGTCAAACTGCACTGAATGATAAGGTGCGTTGTCCAATAACACGACAAATTTTCCTTGCAACTTGTCCAAAGCAGGAATCAGCTGATTAACCAACCAATTTTGAAAAATTTCCCCATTCATAGTTTTATGATAGTCCCTGTCGTTGTTCTTTGAGTCTAGTAACATGTTGCACCCTTCCAAAAAGCCTAGCTTACATCCCGCATTCAAAATCGTGAACCTCTTCCCCTCACTTTTAATTTTGGCTGGGTTACTTTTAAGATCGGTTTCGTGTACCCATTGACGACTCGGATCCATTTTGGTAGATCCACGTTTGGTCTAGGTACACGAATGTCATATTTTCACTAGAATTTTGATATTGGAAAAATTGCCTCAAAAATTTAATTTTGGATGCAACGACGTGTTTTTGTTCACATAAAATTTTACGCCCATTCACCATTTTGTGTTTGTAACCCAATGATTTAATAATTTTGAATAAAGTAGTCCTGCCCTCCGTGGTATTCCAAATTTTCGGGAGAGTCAGCCAAGAGTTCGTCGAGAGTAAAATGTTCATTCTTCAGATGATACTGCCAAATTTGTCGTTGCAAATCTTTTCTAAACGTGTAATTTAAAAAACGTCCGTCTTAGCGCGTATACTTCAAATGGAAGATTTCAAAACGTCCTGTCCTTGTGATAAAATGTCCCTTGTAGAACGCTTAGACACCTAAAATTATAAGTAATTTGCAATTGCATATTTAAGAAATAATACATGCTTACCCCAAATATATATTAATCGATTTATAATCGTAAATCCTGTGAAGTCTGGCCTATCTCTTTTATAATGGTTGAAATCTTTCACAATTTGCAGTTTAGTAACTTTATTAATTACTTTCACCATTCTGACAATTAAGTAGGTATAATATATTATGTGTTTTATTAATTCTAAATTTACTAGATTATTTTAGAAAAGTAGGGGACTCTAGAGCTGGCAACAGGGCAATTTCATTTTGACATTGCTAGAAATCATTCAAATAATATTTCAGAAATGCAACTTAAGAAAAACAAAACACAGCCTGCTGGATGGCAAATCAATCGTGAATAGTGTATAGTGTAAAAACGCACTTTGCGCCGTATCTCTGAAACTGCCCGTGGACCGCTTCCCTGTAGCCGTTCTTCGATTATTCGGGGTTCCTCGACGAGAGAAGAATTTTTCTGTTCCGGAAGCCGTATCTGTCCTTCCTGAGTGCCTGGCCGTTCCTGTAGAAGCTGTCGTCTTCGCGAACCTGGGGAACGTTTGCCTTTGGATATCGCTGTGATCCAGCCGTAAGGACACTTTCAGAAGCTCAGGTTAGAATTATAACCTTGTTCTCTTCGATCGTGCAGCTTGGTTGATTGAAGGATGTGGGTTCGTCCACAATTTCTGCCCGTGAATTGCCTAGACGAAGGTCTTTCTATTATTTGGTTTGTCCGAGTTTTGAATTAATTTGAATTAAAATTCTGTAGTTAAACGTTATATTTCTGTTCTCATTGTATTTAGTAACAAATAATTTAAAGCACTTACTGTCAGTCAGTGTTTCTTTACGTCTGGTAAATTCATTGTTTACATTTTACTGTCAGCTGTGTTTACTGCATTTCATTTTTGCATATTTTGCCATTGTATATATTGACCCGGCTGTTAAAGATTTGAGATTTGGGAAATATTTTTAATTCATTACAACATTAAATATTATTTTACGGGAAAGGTAGGCGGATTGGGTTAAATTTGTTCACAGCTCGAATTGCCGGTAATGCGTCCCGGGTATTTAAACGCTGCATTGTACAAGGCCTTGCATAATTTTTCCCCAGCGTGCGGAATATTCGGATTGCGGTATATAAAATTTGGATATTATTAAATTTGGATTTAGATCTGCAATTTTATTCAGATCAGTTATATAGGGATTTAATCCGCTAATCTGTTTCTCCTTGTTTCATACGTCATACTTAAGGAAAGTAATTTGGTTCCTTCCATTCGAGTCTCCTCGAATGCTCTGTCAATCTCCCATAATCTAATTTTATTTAAACTTTGTAAGTTACCGGAACGTGGCAACTTGGGCTTCACCGAAGTGTGTCCTCTTTGATTTAAGTATATATAATTATATACCGGGTGTACAATTTAATTGGTCATATCTTTTATATTTATGTTTATTAGATATATATATACAAGGTGTATTCCTTTACATTGGAGTTATATGATATTGTATTTAATTGGTTGTTGATTTATATACAGGGTGTTTGCCTACTTTTGATCAATACAATTATTTTCAGTATTTACTTAATTTGTTGCGTTTTATTGTGTCTTGTTGCCTTGTTTGTGTTTTTGTTGGAACCGTTGAAGTTCGTTCTGCGAGGTAAGAGTTTACCCTTATGTGGATTCGGTAAGGTAGGTCTGATTTATCG
Organism: Limonius californicus; assembly: GCA_014611495.1. Classification (NCBI taxonomy): domain Eukaryota; kingdom Metazoa; phylum Arthropoda; class Insecta; order Coleoptera; family Elateridae; genus Limonius; species Limonius californicus. The sequence continues at coordinate 55,861 of JABXWE010000711.1, read as the reverse complement.
CTGCACGACGACTGATGAAGTAGAATCCTGGCGCCCTTTGAAGATTGTAGTTTGAAGATCATTTTCACCCACCCCGTGTCGCAGACTGAGAGCCATGGTGAAAACACCGATACGTGCAGTGAGTTACCCGTGGGTAGAATATTTCGATGTTTCCAAATTTGTTACCAGAAAGTGTGTTGGTCTTGTCAATTTGTCTTGTTGTTCCCTGTGGGGATTTGTGCGCAAGTTTTTGGTAACAAATGATCGTTAAGATTCTTATCTTAGCTTTCTAATAACGAATGTTTATTTCGGTGTTAAAGTTATCGACCAATAATGAGCAATTATTGTAACATAATGCAAAGAGAGTCTTCTTAGCTAATTATTCAAACTTATTTCGTCAGTCTATTTGTGTACTTACAACAGCAACGTGTAAGTGTGGAAGTTTCAAAGATGCTGAGTGAGAAGGGAAAAGCCATGCTTGTTGCAAATCGCGTTTTAAGTTTTATAAAACTGATTTAAAATCGGGCACAATTAAATGGCGGTGTTATAAAAAAGGTTGTAAAGCGAAAGTCTATAGTGATCATAAAGAAAACAACGATGAAAATCATAGCCACCCGGTGGATGATGGTGTTATTCATCGTCAACAGATCAGCAACAGTGTGAAAAGAACAGCAGTTGATTATATTCGCGATTTCGACTACCGATGAGGGCGCTGTTAACACTGTGATCACGTGACGCGTAAGTCATACTCATGTAACTTGAGTGGGCAAGCCGGTTGTGTATTTATTAATCATAATTATTGCGTTTGCGTTATTATTTAATACGTGTGTGTTTGTGTGTGTGTGTTTTGAGTAAAATTTATTTATGTGTATAGGTTAAAGAGACTAGTTTACTATTCTTAAGAGGCGTAATTTTATATCTAACTGCTGAGTAAGTATTAACCTTGATTGTGCAGAAATGAGATGAATAAATACAAACTACTTTGCTGTGTTGAAATAAATATTTATAGTGGGCATGTTATTATCCACATGATAAATAAGGCACGTATTTTAGGATATGAGTTTGCTAAGGGTAGGTACAATTTTAAAGTACCTAAATGCAACAGCCGATAGCCGGTGTGTTACCGAAGGAGAAGAAATTCTGTTTGCAAAGCAGCTTTTAAGGTGTGGCTTAACGAATGTCCAGAGTTGTCAGTACGAAGTTCTTGGATTTTGTCTACAAACAAGCCATGTTTTCGACAAACCTCATGAAATAAAGGGCCGATTTGCAATAAATAAATCTGTACAAATTGAAATTTTTGTCTGTACGTGTAAAGCAAGCCTATCCGGTGTATGCAAACATGTGTCTGCATGTTTGTTTTACTGTAGCAGGTATAAAAATTACAATTTTTAAAAAAGTTGTTTGTATGTGAATATTATTTTCTAGAAATGACATTACATCTTTAGAAAAGTTAAGTTGCACTAACGTGCAGTGTTACTGGGGCAAGACAAAAAGTAGTGTGCAGGAATATTACAGCCCTAAGACAGTTAACAGTTATAAGTGCATAAAAAATGTGGGATCAGTAGTTCGATCATTAACCTGCAATGAACAGCAAGCATGCTTACAGGCACTTCGGAACAGCCAGCCACATTCGATCTTATATAAGCACCTGTAAGTTTATATATTTTATGTAAAATTTGGATAGAATCAATGTATTTAATTATATTTTGGTTCCAAAACTTGTGGTGGGAGTTCGAGCTCTGAGTGTACTTACGTAAAGCACAAACAAGACAATGTTAGTCCAGTTGTAAATAATGTACTGGCATATACAGAACAGTCTGAATTTTTCAAAGAAGTTGTTAATTACAACAACTACTTAAAGTTGCCAGTATGTTGTAAATATATTTTGCATATGATGTCATTAGATAATCGGCAAGATGCAGCAACAGTAATGCAGGGTACAGAAGAGTGGATGGAATTCCGTAAATTAAGAATTACGGGTAAATTTGATTGTAAATCCTTAATATTTAATATATAATGCATTAAACAATTATTATTATTCATTCGGAAATATGTATAGATCTAGACTTGACATTTGAAATTTTAAAACAAATCTATCTTTTGCATTTCATATTGTAATGAAATATACTGTTACAGGATCTACATGTTATTCACTGTACACATATAGTAAAAATGAATGGGAGAAAAAAAGCAAAAACTCTTTTTTTATCCTAAACCATTTACTTCCGTGTTTATAAAGCATGGAAAGGCATATGAAAAGCTAGCATTGTCAAAATATAAAGAAACATGTGATGCAAACGATCAAATCGTCGAATTGGGTTTTTTTATTTCTCCCGTTTATACTTGGTTGGGATATTCTCCAGAAGGGATCGTTTTAAGAAATGGACGTCCCATCAAATTAATTGAAATTAAATGTTCATATTCAGGTAAGCATGCTTATCGTAAAGGCGCGTTTAGACTTGAACAGAAACGCACGCGCACAGGCTGAGCCTTGACGAATGCTCAAGTGTAAACGTCTATGCGCGACCGTGCGTGAGCGCTCAACTTGTCCGCGCATAGCCGCGAACGCGAGCCGATTGGTGTCGGTTTTTTGTCAGTGCTCAAAGGAAAGTTGTGCGTCGCGAATGCTCAGTTTGGACGTGTTCGTGGTTCCTTGCTCACTTTGTTCGTCGACAGTAATATTATTATTATGGAGTGGAGCACCGTTAATTCCCTCAAATTGATAGAAGAATATAGAAAATTTGAACTACTCTGGAATCCCAAGCATCCAGAGTATTATTCAAAAAATAAAAAACTGGATTGTTGGGAAATTATAGTCAAAAACTTAAAAATACCTGGACTCAACAGCCAAGAGGTGCAGAAGAAGATGAAAAGTTTATTGGGTTCTTTTCGCAGGGAAAGAAGCAAAGTGAAAGCCAGCCTCGGAACAGGAAAAGGTATCAATATTTATTGACTTGTAATTAGAAAATTATATTACTTTCTTAAAAATATTATACTTATACCTACTGCTAAACCATTATAATATTACTTATATTTTATTATAGGTCGAAAAGGCATATATATATCTAAGTGGTTTGCGTTTAATGTCATGGAGTTCCTGTTGGACCGGGATGAACCAAGACGCGGATTAAACACAACAATGGTAAGTGAACTTGTTATTATACATAATTATTTTGCCATGAAACAGAACCGTTGCTAGAAAAATATTCAGCGAATTCATCACGAATTTCTACCGCATTTCTAATTGATCGACGTGGTACAACTCTTAGTGGAAGTAGTGATGTTCTTTCATTGTGATCTCTTCTCCAACTGCCCTCTACAAGTACTCCATCTTCTTCAGTATCTAATGTACCCTCTGGAGTGTATATGTTTCTAGAATTTTTGCTTTTTCTCAGAAAATTATGCAGATAGGCCACTGCCATTACCACTATTTCAGCAGTTTCTGGTTCGAGAAGCATGGGTTTTCTTAATACTCTAAAAACTGCTGATGAAATCCCAAATACATTTTCTACTATTCTTCGTGCCCTACTCAGCCTGTAGTTGAAAATTCTTTTTTCGGAGCCCTTAGGATGTGCACCTGAATAAGGTTTCAAAATATTAATTTCCAGAGGAAATGCTTCATCACCCAAAAACACGTATGGCATATCCTTATTCCGTCCTGGGAGAGCTTTTGGTGGAGGTATAGCTAACCTTTCGGCTTTCAACTTATGATTCAATTTAGATTTTTTGAAGACTCCTCCATCAGAAATTCTTCCTTGGGTCCCAATATCCAAAAATAATATGTTGTAGTCCGCATCTACTAGGGCGAATAGGACGATACTAAATGTTCCTTTATAATTATAAAAATCGCTCCCACTATTAATAGGTGATTGTAGTATTACATGTTTTCCGTCCATAGCACCAATACAGTTGGGAAAATTCCATAATGTGTCATACTGTTGAGATACAGCCAACCACTCTTCTGGTGTTCTAGGCATCTGTGGAAAAACAATATATTTATTAATCATTCATTACATAAATTCATTAATCAATGTAGGCAGCATGATGTGTCAGTCTTGTACATCTACACCCATACACATACATACAATATATACCCCCCCCCCCGGAACAACAATTGCAATCTCTATTACAGATATGTGTTTATAATATAATACGTCAAATATTAATTTATAGAGTGATGTGGAAGATAACGACCAAAGTCAGGACAATTATGATCATTCCCAGCAAGATGATCAATCAGTGGAAGACGAAGATTGGGAAACTTCTCAGCAACAAGAACAATCGGAACAACTGGTCGAAGAAGAACCTTTTATGTCTCCATCGACAGTACCTCCGCAGAACAATCGAAACTTAAAGCAGAGAACTTCTCTACAACAGGAACAATCTGTGGAAGAACAACCTTCTTCGGCATCGCAGAGGAAACGAGCCAAAAAGCAGAAAACTTTATTAGAAGAGGATCCTCGCATTACTGAAGCATTTAAAATTTTACAAAAAGCTAATGAAAATCCATATATGGGATACAGCCAACACATTGCCACTAAATTGCTGGGTTACTCAGTCCGAACACGAGCATTAGTAGAACATGCAATTAATAATATTATTTTTGACGCCGACATGGGTAAATACGATCAAACAACTACGTCCACGCCTGTTCAATTCCAAACAATTACTACACAACATTACCATCCCTATAATCAGTTTTCTCCATCACCTGATTTATCATACCACAATTCACCTGCATCCACTTCTACTCCAGAATCGCCGTCTCCCGCTGCATCCGTATATAATAATAATATTCATATTATTTCAAATGAGGAAAATACGCAGATTACTGATTCACTGTTACTATTAAACTAAATGTATAATAGTTTATTATTCCAATAAACTGATATTTGCAATAAATGTTTTCAAATTACATACCTTTATATATTCTGTTAGAACTTCGACTAATGCACGACAGACATCGGGAACTATTGCTGATATAGTAGACTTTGAAATTTTAAAAAGGTACTGCAAACTTGTGTACGAATCACCAGTTGCTAGAAATCGCAAAGTTACAGCCAGTCTTTCCGCGGCAGGTATAGGCTCTCTTAGTTTGGTGTTTGTCTTCGTGATTTTTGGACCAATCACACTCAGCAAATATTCAAAATCCACTAATGCCGTCCTTGTAAAGTTTTTGAATTGGTTACTGCCATTGTTAAACAATAAATCACGCATCAAATGTGAAGCTCCGTATTGTGCTCTAGTACGATAAAGTTGCGTCATCCACCAACGTCTTTCCCTTCTTTTCTTTGAAATTTCTTTTTTTTTAATTAGAGAGTACATAACTATAAATGCTGCACTCGCAGTTTCAAGAGAATTCATAATTATGACACCTACACGGTTCTTTGTTTACTTGCTGATTTGCCTGATGATACTAACGCACAATCAGAGCAATTGCGAACATGAATCCATGTGGCGTGCGCCAGAAACCAATTTTTATGCATCGCATGCAAACGCACGCTGTGCGCGCACGCTCATCGCGTGCGCGTGCGTTTCCGTTCAAGTCTAAACGCGCCTTAATAGTATGTGCACATTGAAGCGTGACAAATTAATTTCTTTAGGTGCAACAGAAGATGTAACTGGATTTTTAAAATCATGCAAATATATAGAAGCTGTCGGGGAAAACTGGAGCTTAAAAAGAAAACATAAATATTACGTACAAATACAATTAGGTTTAGCTTTATTAAAACTAACATCTTGCGATTTGGTTTTATATTGTTCAAAATCAAATGATTTTGTAAAAATAAATGTACCATTTGATAGTAAATTTGCACAGGAGTTAATTATTAAAATTAATAATAATTATTTAAAACATATTTTACATTTTGCATGTAATAAATAATAAGATGTTTTATTTATGTTATTTTATTGGTGTATATGGTGTACATAATAAATTATAAAATCTAGCGGGTACATTTTATTTCCATCTTAAACACCACCTCAAATAAATTTATCTTCTGCTTAAATTGGAGTTTGCAAATTTACAATGGAGCAGACAATTGTAAATATGTTGCCTATACAATTTACCAAATTCCACGGTAACGGATAATTAAATATCTCAAATTGACGTATTCTTTGATTGGATCTTTCAATATGAACTCTTGCTCTAGCAACGCGAATGTTTTTTTGTTGTTCTACTGCAGAAAACTGCCCCTTCTTCTGTAAAAAGTGTGGTTGCACCAATTTTTTAAAATTGTCATTGCAGACCCTTTATCTACCATAATGGCATCTATATGTGGTTCTAAATTTTTTATTAGACCACTTTGCTCAAAAATAGACTTATCGGAGGCTCGTCCTCCATAGCATGCCGAAGTAAATGTGATGAGCCCTGCAGGACTAACGCCCGTCATAAATTTTAATGTATTTTTACATTTATAGTGTGAATACGTTTTAATTCGACAACACCTGCATTTAGATTTTTGAACAGGTATTTCTAAGCAGTCTACAATTATTCTGACATTTTCAAACCCTTTAAAACAATTTGGCAGACTTGCCCTACATTCTTCTATTGACGGCCAAGCAATGCACGGTTTTAAAACGTTGCTTATATACTGCACATATTCATTAAATATTAACCTACATGTACTGGGCGATATTTGAAATAAAATTGCTAGCACCTTAAATTTTAATGCTAATTTTAATTTCATGAACACCATAATTATGCTGTCTTCTACGGAAATTTTACGTGTTCTGGATGTTGCATACAGCTTAGAAATAAGTGATTTTAAAGTATTTAAAAGTACAAAATTTGAAATTCCTGTTAAAGAATTTAAATAATCATCACTTTTAATTGTTGATGTAAATGAATTATATAAGTCTCCACTTGTCACCTGTATTCCCCTTTCCACCTTCTGCTTTCCACTCTCAGGTATCTCAGAATGCATTGGCAAATACAGTAAAGCAGAAACAGCACACTGTTCATTTTCAGTTAAGTCATTTAATTGACGGGCAGTTTTTTTCAAATTATCCTCGCAATCACTTTCTGCCTTTGCAACAGTTTCACCGCTCAAATTAGTCGAGGAGGTTGCAGCTTCTTCTTTATGAAGTTGCCTCTTTCTTTTTCTTGCACATCTCTGTTCTACTGCATCTTCATTTACTTTATGGGTAACAGATTTCGGCAGGTTTTGCGATGGAACAGCGAATGATTTGAGGGTTGGCTTTCTAGATAAACCTAAACAATATTGTTTATTAATTAACGGAATACCCCCAAATTACAATACTGCACAGTAAAATAGCAGTTCAATAATAGTACAACAAACAAATGCAAATTAATTACCAATTTCACTAGCAATATTTAATAAAAATTTGTTCAACCAATTTTAAAAGAAAATTCAGTGAAAGAAATTATGCACTTCTTAGTACGTAACCTAAGTTTATACAATTATGAGAATACTTACCACAAAAATAGTCATCCTCTTTAAAATGCTTTCCACAAACACGCTTATAATCTGAGGCAGGTTTCCCCATCTTTAAAACATTTTCCCAGGCTTTCCTTCTGTCGACTTTTTCTTGTTCTCCAAACGCGTTCGTTATCATAACATATCCACTTTTTTTTTAGGAAACAGATGAAAACTTACAGTTCTTTCCTTCACACGTATTGTATGGCATCCGTAGACACAACAATTTGTCTTATCATTACTTACTTTCACTTTTGCACTCATAATTTATCAGAATTATTACATTAAAACACGTGTAGCTTCCCAGTTTGTTATGACTAGCTAAGCTTACAGATTCTACCGTCAGGTGGCGTCCAGTTATTTGAAATCGCGAAGCGCCCATCAGAACTAATTTACAAGGAACTGCAACAGAACAGAACTTTATCCCCGAACTGAACTACAAGGATATAACCAATATTAGACGGAATATATACAATGCAAAATTAATGTCTTATCATAATAAAAAAGCTTAATTGGTAATTTATGTGTAGAAACGTGCAATTTCAATTTCCTTGTTTTCTTTATTTCACTGTATTTTTCTGTAATGTGACTGTTTATTTAATACATGTACGAATTTACAAACTAAATTGTTTTATGTGTAGGTAGAAATATGCAATTTCAATTTTCTTGTTTCTTGTTTTCTTTATGTAACGGTATTTTTCTGTATGTGACTGTGTTTATTGGGTCCGGGACAAAATGCCGAATGCCCAAAACGCCGACACGATATTTCGCTCAAAACGCCGACTCCCATTCCGCCGACCATGTCCAAAACGCCGAATGGTGTTGATGACCAAAACGCCGACTCGTGTCCAAAACGCCGAACGGCGCTGAACGACGTCACATCGTTCGTGAACATGGCGTCGGAGTCGAATACGAATCTAAATTTGCATTTGGCCCAAAACGCCGACTGCACATCGATTCGGCGTTTTGGCTATTCGGCAAAGTGTCCACAAACGCACCTATGAGCCTTGTTCAAAACGCCGACCGCAAAGCGAGTCGGCGTTTTGGTCATTCGGCGAAATGTCCTATAAGGCAAGTACGAGTCTCGTCCAAAACGCTGACCACAACCCAGGTCGGAGTTTTGGTTACTGGGCCACTATCGATGAGAAAAATTTAAGCAAAATCGTTTAAGCCGACTTTGGTTTATACATTTTTCAAAATCTGACTTCTATTTTTGTTATTTTATTATTTTTCGGATAATTTTTGTTTTGAACGGTAGGTACATTTTTGGCACTACATTTTGAAACACCGTGTATATGTTACATACAGAGTGTACAAAAAAGGCGGATAATATTTACATCATGCGCTTCTACGTTCAAAACCGATTAAAAAACTCTAGTACCAATTTGGTCTTCGACGAAGAGTTTTTAAATTATTACCAATTGAAAGATTATTAATTTGGCAACGCTACCAGTGGCGGAATTTGGTATGGTGCAGCCGGTGCATTGCACCGGGGCCCACGCTCTCTGGGGGCCCATGGGGCGCCGAAAGGCCCTGGGCCCCTTTAAATTCTATTTTATATTTGGAGTCGAGGTGGTGCCTACGTACTAAACGTTTTTTCTTCTTGTTTCTTTAATCAAATAAGTTTCTGAGATGACCGAGTAGTATTCGTCATTCGATCTGGGTCTACCACATAAAATAGACCCATAATTCACACTTTATTTACACTTAATCACGTTCTCTAGCGGCCGGGAACCGAGAACGCAGTTGGCCTATACTTTAGATTTAGATAAATGTTTACTTATTTCAGGACCTTTTCGTTTTTAAGTGACCAAAATATTTATGTTTCATGAATCTCTACACAAGCGGCATAAATAATACACGATCAAAGCTCTGCCTTATATTTCAGTTCAGTTGTTCAGTCTTGCAATTAACTTTGTTAGAACTACAAGTATTTGTACGGAAGCCGCCTAAGTAGTTTTTACTTTCCCATACCTTATAGGTATACGGTAAGTATTGAATTCATGAAAATTTTCGAAATCGAGATTTTAACGGAAATATCCGTTTTGGGTCTCTAGGAACTAAAAAAAGTGGTTTTTAAAAAATGTCTGTCTGTGGGTGGGTATACGTACGTATGTACGTACGTATGTATGTGACGCTCCTACAGCCGAAAGTATTGCTCCGATTTTGATGCGCTTTGGAATGCGGGGGTGTATCGAAAATTCATCGAAAAAATAAGCTTTTCAAAAAAATCCGAAACCGGAAGCGGAAGTTACGCATGTTTTTTTGGTATCACTTTTTTCGTGATTACAATTTTGAAACTTTTATCGCGGATAACGATAGAGGGTCATAAGACAAATCTGTTAGTTTTTTGCCGAACTCGCTAGCTTTAAACTGAAGGGCGCTATGATTTTTTGAAATTTTTGAGTTTAACGCCCAATTACTCGAAAACGGATGAATCGATTCAAATGATTTTTATTTTCTGAATAGTATATGAAGGGTAAAATGAGGTGATATAAAAAGTTTTTTGAAAAATTATAAGGGGCCTAAATTACGAATTTTCAAAATTTTGGAAATTTTCAAAAAATTATTTCTCAAAAACTGCTCCAAGGAATTTTTTTAAACTTCATATGTCGATAGACCTCGCAAGGGGCTATCGATATATTTTTTGAAGAACTCCGTAATTTTCCTGTGGCGCCCTCTACGAAGCTTGGAAGTTTGAAACTTCAAACTCCTTTAATTAATAAACGAAAAAAGATAGGAAGCTGGGGTTTTCACTGAATCGCTCAGTACGTAATGGAGCATATGAATATGCAAAAAATATTACACTCGTGGATATATGTAAGCGCACCGGCCCCCTCCACCCTCTTTTTTTAGAAAAATATTTTTTTTATTCTAACGGTTGTTATTTGTTTGCGTCAAAGAATCTTTTTCCGCGTAAATAAAAAAATCGATTTTTTATGCCCTACAAAATATAATTTCCAGGGACTTAGAAAATTTTACCTCGGTAGCAATAGCGATCGGTACTAGTTAGACCGCGCGACGGCCTAGCGGTACGGACAGCCCCGCGCACTTTGGTTCAGAACCATTGCCATACTGTCGCGCTACATTCATTTCTTTAACCGGTATTACAACAACAAGTTATAAATTATTTATCAAAATTTTGTATTTAATACTTAATTTGATATTTAAAAAATAAAAGTAGCATCTGTAAACATAATCCTTCTTTTGCGTACTTGTTTCGAATGCGCTTTTCAACTTGGGGAGCAGGAAATTAAACAATTCCACAAATGCATGTATTTTTCCTATGGAAAGTATTCAAAGTCAGCGCCCTGTATATGCTAAGCTTTAAAAATGTCGACATGTGAGGTATTGTTCGCCGTAAAAAGAAAACTAAACCTCGTTGAATTTTTATATATAAACTTAAATAGCGAGTTCTGTTTGAAATATCCGTTTTGGGTCTCTAGGAATCCAAAAAAGTGGTTTTTAAAAAATGTCTGTCTGTTATAAAATCACAGCAAACTCAATTTGCAGTCACAATATCACGTATATAGTAGAGAATGAAGTATGCCTGGTTGCATATTAAAAGGAAATTAAAGGGCGCCGCAGATATTTGGCGGGACTTCTTACAAGCCTTGTAAGTCTATTCGTTACGAGGCAAGGTTTTAGGATAGCACTTGAACAACCGTTTTGAGGAAAATAACTCTACTGTTGAATAAAGATGATATGAACAGTTTCCAGTATGGGAAAGTCCAGGGAGGCAGTCGCGTCCACTTATTTACCTTTGATTATGATTTTTATTAACAAAAATTGTTTTCACCATTTCTTTAAAATTACTTATTTTACAGTTTTTTATTACTAAAAATAATGTCAGAAGTCGTAAACGGATGATTAAAGCAAAAAAATTTCCTGAGATTAGAAATTATTTAGTGCATTATTTATTAGGTCATCAGCTTCTTTATTCAAGAATGTATTTGTCTGCGCTTCGTTATGGGTATAGCCACCTTTTGATTTTTATTTCTTTGGTTTTATTTTCACACCTATGAATCAAGACCCTTGTTTAGCGAATTTATTGAAATTCGATTAGTTTTACAAAAGTCTGTCTTAGTTAATTTTTTACTTATAGTGAAATTTAAATATTCACTTGCATAGTTGCGATTTCTCATTTGTGTAATTTCGTTACTATTCTTTGGTACATTATTTTTTTATCTTGTGAGAAATATCTATAGCTATTCTTTAATAATTGCAAGTCAGATTGTTACCGCTTTGGTGGTTTGTAGTATTCGATTATAATTTTCTCTTCTTTATAATTTGCATGAGTTTCTATTCCCATTTATTCTAGAATATATTCTATGATATTTTTTTATTCTTGTTTATTCCTATTTATTTTCTAGGTCCATCTGTTTTCAAAGCAGCTTCAATATTTTATATTAAGACGTATTACTACTTAGCTTGAGAATCAATTGTAAAATTCATACTTCCTCCCATAAGTTATTTTATGGTAATTTCAATAAGTTGATATAAGATTAATTTAACTTTTTTTCGCTCTCTATCCCACACGTAATCGGTTGTATCCATCCCAGACACAACCGATTGTATACGTATGTTTTGAACGTTTTTAAGTTTATTATGAAATTCTATTAATTAGATTACATAATTGTCTGGTGTGTACTTAAAAAAATAAGACAGGTTGATCTTTCACTGGTTTCTAATATTCTTTGTCATATTTATTTCTTAAATTAAGATGTCTAAAATATGTGAAGTGTAGAATGTCTTCAGATAAAATAATTGAGTCCTATACTTGAATTATCTGCGATGTGTCATGGCATAATTTATTATGATTTATTCAAGTTATTATGGAACAATTAATCTTAAATATCTTGGGTTAAAAATTGTGCGTAGTTATTTTTTGAAGTATCGTAACCCTAAGTGTTTTTGGAAGGCAAATATTCACCTTTCTACATATCATTCTGTTTACAGGTACAACTCTTCAGTTAATGATAATGGACAACATGTCAAGTTCTTCATCCCAAGGATCCCCTGAAGAACCTCGATATGATTCACATGAACATCCGTTGCTTTCATATTCGTTATGGAAACTAGATCAAGAAAGGCTGCAGAAAACGTCATTGCTCCGTAAAGATTATGTTGCATGTATTCAACAGTCCTTCAGAAGTGCCAGTCACCTCTTCAAAATACGAAGAGACAAGAATTGCGACTGCTTTGTGTTTCGAAAAGTGGGGAAATGCCTCCATGTTTTGAATTTTGTAGAATCGGCAGAATTGCATGAAATTATAAAATTACAACCAGACTGTTCTGTTCGATCGATGTTATCCTTTCCCACAGATGATATAACTTCAGTTCTGGAAGAGATTAGGTTAATTGATGAGAGTAAAGACAGCATTCTTTCGAAGTTTGTTCAATGCCCCAAATGCAATAGGTTTGTAAAGAATTTCTTAACATTAGCATCACATCAGCGTCACTGTTCTCCTGAGATGATATTCACAAAATGTTCTTGGAGATGCAAGCTTCCATTCTTATGTAATGGCCTGAAGACCTACCTACATGTAGACGCTATTATGCTGGGCCCTAACGAATTGCATCACGTAATACCTGTCGTGTCGCGTGTTTATGATAGACTCGATGAACTGAATATAAGAACAAGCATAATCCAGATTCTTGCTCAGGATCCCAAGTATCAAAAAACTCTTGATATTTTGGAAAGTCGGAACATGCTTGACAATTTTTTTACTTATCATTTATACTTGTACATTGTACACAGATTATTACCATATCTTGAAAAGTTATCATATGTGCAGGTCTGTGCAAAGGCCATACCCATCTTTACAGTTATTAGATCTGAAAAGGATGAGTCATCAAAGGATGTGACCGGTTTTAATGAAGAAGAAGAGATTGATAAACGACTTGCAGATTGTCCAGATTGCTATAAAAACAAGGTACAGGAACTTTTTGCAAGTTTTACTCAAGAGTATGATAATGAGGGAAGACAAACTGAAGAATATATGGAAAAAGTAATTCGCGATGGATTTTTGGCGTCATTCGGGACGGAGTGGCTCTATGTTATAAAATGCTTAGACGTAAAGAGATCAGTGTACAAAGGTATTCGACGTTATGCCAACCAGAGAATGGGCGAGGATGGTGATACATGGTCTAAGCGTCGCGATTTCGTTTATGGCAAACAAGATACAGACATTGGATCGCGTCTAACGAACATATTTGGTGTTTTACCGCGGCATCGAATATCTGGAAATCTACTAAAGAGAGTGTTGCTCTTCTCGAGAGAAAAGTACAATTATGATTTGTATATGGCTAGTGAACTGTTGGATCGTGAACTGAAAAATTTTATCTTAAATTAAATTATTTAAGTGTGGTTTTTTGTACTGGTTATTACTGGTGGTAGTCCCTATATTAAACTTGTTTGGGGCAAAAAAGTGTAATCGATTTTGATTAGTTCTGAATAACTACATTCCTCTTATTCATTATATAGCCTAATAATATTCTCCTCTTTTCCGTGTTTATTTAATAATGTTAATAAAATGTGTCGAATTTAAAATTTCTTGTTTCTTTAAAAAAAACCTTCCAGATGTGCCTTTTCAATTTAGAGAAATATTAGTTGACAATTAAGTTAAGAAAGACAGTTGTCTCCTATGTTTGTCTTTGCCTGTTTAGAAATCAAGGTCTAAGACGATGTTGTTTTTAACTAAAAAATAACATTAAATCAATTGTACTTTATTTTTCCTATGTGGAGGTCAGTGTTATGATCATGATTACCAGGTGCATATCAGCTGGGAGTGGTAAAACATATCCTGCTGATAGCAATTTTTCTTATGTTATGATTCATAACGTGGAAAAATGTTTTGATAAATTATTTTGTACACATCTCACCGTCACGCACTATTGACACGGTTTATCAAGCGTGTTAATATTACTGTATCGACACTCTTTTGAAATTGGAAAATTTTCATGGATCAACAACAATCTACCAGCCAAATTAATGAAGAGGCAACAAAGGAAGTTTTAAAATTCCTGTCCACAACAGCTTTTAACTACGATATATCTGTTAGACACGCTGAAATTGGAAAGCTAAAAACCGAAAAGTGGGTGTGAAAAAGTGAAATTTAAAACGAATAATCAAAAACAAAACTGTTGAACTGAGAGATGTGTTAATAAAGTTAAAAGAAAACAAGGCCAAGGATAACACTATTACAAGACATTACTACCGATTCTTTTCAAGAAGTTATGGATATAAAGTAAATTTTTGTAAGTACATCATCAAGTAAATGAAGCTACCTTTGCAAAAAATTTTTGAAATTGGTGGTATTTTATTAGTTGTGTAAATATTTTATCTTTATTATTTTATTATTATTATCTTTATTTTTTTTAGAGTGTTAAAATTTATTAGTTGTTCAACTGTTTTTTTTTCAGTTAGGTGTTTGTTTGGAAATACAATAACAAGGTCTTCCTAAATCTTTTTATAAAAAAAAATTAAATATAAAATAAGAATTTCGTATTAAGATTTTACATATATAATAAGTTATTCTAAACCTAGAATGTTTAAGTTCTGAAGATAAATAAAATTACAAAGAAATGCTATAAACCATTATAAACTAACATTGAATATAAAACAGCATAAAATATGAAGCAAAAGTGATACATTTAATGCATCTTGGCTGAAATACCAAAAAAATACTTAGTACATACCAAAATTCTTAAAACTAATGAAACGTACGTTAGTAGCTGCTACTATAAGAGCGTATTTTTATTTCGTGTTGCAAAAAACTTTTTGTAGTAGCCGCAGTTTGATCTGGATAAATGTTAATAGCCACTTGGAGTTCGCGACCCAGTGGGTAAATACCTCGATGAATATAATCTTTAAATAATGAATATAGCATTTTCTATTGTGTTGTTCGCCACTTTTGCCTTTGGATTGTATTCCCTAAAACGATGAATGATTAATAGACAACTACTTAAACCTTTGTAAATACCTGCGTTACCTTTTATTTCTTTTATACTCCGTACGTTGTTTGGTGTGTAACCTGTTGTTTCATCCTCATCTTCACTGTTATATCGGTATTTGTGTGAGACCAAAACTGTTATTATACAAGCATATGAGGCCACAAGAGGTATTACATAGGCGTCTAAATATCGGTCTAGGACGTTTGAACACGGCCGGTTGAACGCGGCCGTTTGAACGTGGAGACGTTTGAACGCAGGTACCTTTGAACGCATGGACGGTTGGACGCGGGTATAGGCGATTCAAGCTAAGCAATACGCTCTCTGGCGGAATTCTGATGAACTCCTGAAACACAGGCGCTAGTGACAATTCCAATATAATCATTTGGTTTTAATAAATTATTGTAAGGTACATTCGTGTATTATAAGATATATTTAAGCAACTAAAACGTCAAAACTTGAAGAATGGAGTTTCCCCAAAGAAGAAAAGCAATGACAAAACGTTTTGTTGCGTGTTTAATGGCGATTCTAAAAGCAAAAGGTGCCGTAACCTAGCTTTTCGTTATTTTCCAAAAGCGGGAGCTAGAAATGTTGCAGTAGTGAACATATTTGGCCTAACTGAAATAATTGACCTAAGGATCGTTTAACCATTCGGGATAGAATTATTCTGACTTTCATTAAGTTGAAAAATAACTCGTCGTATGTTGTTTTAAGCATATTGTTTGGTGGTTTATCTTCACAAACGTGTAAAACCATATTTTATACTATGTTGAATGTCCTGTACGTAGTACTTAGTCCTACAATTTATTTTCCTACGCTTGATGAAATTTTAGCAAATCTACCTACATGTTTCAGTAAGTTTAAAAATGTTAGAGTCGTTATTAATTGTACAGAAATTTTTTTACAATGTTCTAATTGTCTGTGTTGTCGAATTCAAACTTACCCGCATTATAAATAATATAATATAATATAAATAATAATTATAAATAAATTATTGTCACTCATAATTATGGCCGAAATCGAACAAGAACAAAAAATACACACATTCACTAAATCACTACACTGCGCAATGATTTATTTACAACCTGCTGGCGAGCGAGACTGTGTTTCACCTAAAACAGCTGATTATGTGCGCGCGGGAAAAGTTAATTTGAATCGCCTATACCAAAATTAAGTACCCAAAACTGTACTAGGGTTGAGGGGTAGAATATTTAAAAATAATTAAGAATTTTTTAATAAAGTTATGGTGTAAAATGCTTCATTAAGAAGTAAAAGCCCCTAAAGGGGGAACCCTGATAAGATTTTTTAGACAGCAGAGGAAACAACAGTTTATCATTTGCAAAACTTCAGACTGATAATGCTTAATTCCAGAGCTTCACTTATTTTTTCTATCAAAGCCTAAAACTAAAGCCTTAGACGTGAAAATCTCGATAACGGTAACTTATCAAAAAGAAACAAGAGGACTTATTTTCTGTATTTTTACATTAGAATCTAAATTTCACGTTACGTTTTTAAAATCCCGTTCGTTAAAAAATAAGGGGTGATGTCGCCCGCAACCCGCCAAAACTACCTCGAAGAAAAAAAATTTCTGACCATGGGTTATGCTAAAAGGTGTGGGTTTACTAAAACAGCAAACACTAAAAAATGAAATTTATTAGATACTCTTGTCCGTTTTGAAAATATTTACCAATTTAGAGGGCTGTTACTTCTTAACGAAGCTGTTTAGACCATAAGTTTATTAAAGAAACCAGTGGCGGCTTGTACTAAAGGGCACAAGGGCACGTGCCCACCCAACCACCAAGATAAACACAGAAAGAAATTCGCATGTAATTCAGTGCATTATTTTAATTTCATTATTTTAATTGTAGTATCAAATTTTCCTTCCGCACCAAAGGCGCGGCTACCACGCTCAAAACTATGTTCCGGGGAACGCTCTGATTTGTACCTATTTAGAGGATGATTCGGTTGCCTATCGGTTATCTTCGCTATACGCGATATACCAAGCGAATGGGGCACCGAGCACATTGTTCCCGTTTGCAGTCAACGTTTGAATTTGCACTTTGAAGCGCTGTTTTCGCGCAATCGCGCGTTTGAATTCAAAGACGAAAGTGACGTTTTTTCAATGATGGAAGTTAATTGTGTGCAAAAAGATCGACTGAACGCATTGGCGGTCCCATCAATAGAAAAGAAGTTCGTCCAGTCTATCCCGTATTTTGACAACAAAGTCATA
The DNA here is from genome assembly GCA_014611495.1 of Limonius californicus. Lineage (NCBI taxonomy): Eukaryota > Metazoa > Arthropoda > Insecta > Coleoptera > Elateridae > Limonius > Limonius californicus. Next base: position 38,260 of record JABXWE010000711.1, on the reverse strand, counting down.
GACGTCTTTTCCAGTATAAAAAATAGGAGAATGGATTTTATGTACAAAAAATAGGTAAGTTTTTTCTTGTGCCCACCGTCTTTCTTAACTCACGAGCCTCCACTGAAAGAAACTCTAATTATTTTTTGATTCTCTGCTCCTCAGTATAGCTATGGATACTCAATTTTGCGACACCCTATACAAAACACAGAAGTATCGCGGTAATTGTCGTTTATTAGTCCAGAGCACGTTTGTTTCTGTCTTACCAAAATTAAATCTATATGTTATGTATTTTGAAAAGGCTGCGATTTTGGCGCCCTTTCCTGCTACATGTTTTTGTTTCCGCTAAGGGATGCGGGAGTGAGGGTTTTAATCAGCATGTGTGAAAGAAACCCTCGTCCCTGAGAGAAGTTCGCAATCAACAACCGCAGCGGCAGCATCGATAGCGCCGTTGCCTAATCCAATCTAATCTAAACATTAAAAATTTATTAGTGTTAAATAAATCACTACCTAATCTTAAAAAAGTGTGTTTTATTCGTACACATTTTTAAATCAATCTGACCGCTAAGGGGTCTTACAAGCTTCTTGGTCACTATAAACTTCGAGCTCCGGTATCCAGCCCACAGCTATTGAAGATTATTAAAAATCCTTAAATCTACAATCACGTAACACTATACTGTGGCGGACCGCATTTGCCCTTATGTTTATATTATTACAGAAAAATGCACTTTGGGACGTTATGCTTATAATTTTAATTTTTAATCTATACTCGTATATATATTTTATGCTAATTGATTTTCGTGGCGTTCGAAAGTTGCACGCTTCATTTATCTTTGTCTTAACACGTGTTTATTTTTTTGTAAAGGGTCTGTCCTTTACGAGTAGACCTACTTTATGAGGGCTATAAATAAAATAAACCTCAACTTTCATATACAATGAATGGAATTATACAACAACTACACATTCGACAGTTGAATGGTATAATTCCATATTTACAATATTTCTTTGCAGCGTCTTTCTTTCAGGTATTTCTTGTTGAGAGATGGTCTCACACCCAGCAAATTTTGGAAAAGGAGCGACAAGATGGTTTAAAAATGTTTTCGGACGAGGTCCTAACAAGTTTCCAAAGAGTTACACAGGCGGTACCTACGGCAAGTGTTCCCCTAACAGAATTATCATCATCAGGATCATCTAGTCCTTTCCTTGAGAACGAGATCTCGCCACCAACTCGGTTACATGCAAGTTCCGCTCCTAGTATCTCGACGACCCCGGCCCCCAGGTCCGTCAATTTCTCTACACCTCCGATCCCGTCAAATACCCGGACGCCCTACAACTCATTGGGGGCACCTCTCTTTATGGCCCCGATGCCTGAGAAACCCTCCTTTCGTGGGAATACAGAGAAGAACCCACTCGACTTCCTCGAGGAACTGCAGACATATTGCAAACGTTTACAAGTGAATAAGACACAGCAATTAGAAATTGCCATGGAATGTCTCAGAGGTCCAGTTAAACATTGGAAGGTGATCAAAACACATACAATCACTGTGGCAACTAAAAGAACAACATAACCTAGTAGAAGCAGCAGAGTTTCTCCACCGACAAGATGCTGTTCCGAGATACATTAAGAAAACGCCCTCTGCCAGACCCGTATACGGAGAGGTCACACACGACAAGCATCGATGGGTTCAACCCCAAGCCAAACCATATAAGAGACCGGCAAACGAATGGGGGAGGGGACCACGAGACTAGATAGCTTCCTTTCGTACCACCGACGGTACCGAACAGGAACGACAACTATCTCAACACCCAGCAACTACAATATCAGGATCTGACAGCACCACGCCGAAGGCAGCAACGAGGATGTCAAGAGAAGCGATCAGGGAAAACCCGAGATCTACTTCACCAACAAACTGCCGGAATACCAAAAAGGGGTGGTGAGTATTTGGTGGGCATAACATTTCGGTGAAGTGCGTGTAAAAAGTTCAGTGAGTGCGCGAGGAAAACTGCGGTCCTCCACATGACGTTGTTTATGAATTGCAAAATCTTCAATTTTGCACTCCATCAACGGGGGAGTGTGTGGCGGACCGCATTTGCCCTTATGTTTATATTATTACAGAAAAATGCACTTTGGGACGTTATGCTTATAATTTTAATTTTTAATCTATACTCGTATATATATTTCATGCTAATTGATTTTCGTGGCGTTCGAAAGTTGCACGCTTCATTTATCTTGGTCTTAACACGTGTTTATTTTTTTGTAAAGGGTCTGTCCTTTACGAGTAGACCTACTTTATGAGGGCTATAAATAAAATAAACCTCAACTTTCATATACAATGAATGGAATTATACAACAACTACACATTCGACAGTTGAATGGTATAATTCCATATTTACAATATTTCTTTGCAGCGTCTTTCTTTCAGGTATTTCTTGCAGGGACCGCGGTGGTCGAGTGCGAGAACGCATTGGCCACTCGAGGTCACACTAAATGCAGTTGCTCCGTTGCGGCGATCGAATCCCGACTGGGGCAACCGCATTTGGTTAGTTAAGTTTAGGGTGCATGTTGCATGAATGTTTAGTATGTAAGGGACGCCCGCACCCCCCTGAAGTAATGCGAAAGCGGTTCCGGGGGGGGGAACGGTAGTATGAATGTGAAAAAAAAAGGTATTTCTTGCAGGTAAATAGGTAAACAATGACTTTGAATTAGTTGATCTCAAGTACGTAGGACAGGCAATAACAGCAGAATGTTGCGCGGTCTGTTTGGGGTAGTCTAGGCCATAACCTTTCTAAATTATTATTTTTTTTGTGGAAACGTAGTAATTAAATACGAGATTTATGGGGGCTGGAGATTAGGTTCTTTCAACTGTCTCTTGATAAATACTCACATAAGTTAACTTTAACTAAATATCCTTGGGCTCACAAGAAGGGGAGCGTGGAATTGTTTTTCAAATTGGTACACGTGCAATGTGTTCCCACGATCCAGCAACCGGTTTGGCCTATAAAAGCAGAAGTAAGTTGTCATGAGGGGATCATTCTTGCTTGATCTAACCATCAAGAAGCACAGTTCCTTTACAAGTTCCCTTAACCCTTCACCTGCCAAGCGCTTTGAGGTATCTCGGCAGCTACGGCATCCTTTGACAATTGCGCTTCGAGGTATCTCGGCTGCAGTGTCAAATTCCTTTAACCCTTCACCCGCCGAGCGCTTGAGGTATCTCGGCAGCTACGGCGTCCCCTGACAATTGCGCTTGAGGTATCTCGGCTGCAGTGTCAAATTCCTTTAACCCTTCACCCGCCAAGCGCTTGAGGTATCTCGGCAGCTACGGCATCCCCTGACAATTGCGCTTGAGGTATCTCGGCTGCAGTGTCAAATTCCCTGAACCCTTCACCCGACAGCGCTTCGTAGTCCAGTTCATTAATAATACGCCGTACGTATTTTACTGGGCAAATAGTTTAGAATTGATGTACTTGAGATCACGTCGCACTACCTCGGCTAAGGTTTCCTGCAGTTTCCTAGCCTGAACAGGTGAATGCCGGAGGTAGTTAAATTGCACTGTCTGCAGTTAAATATTGATGATAATAAATATATTAAACCTCTCTGGTGTTTTATTTCCGTATTTAGCTCAACTACTCTAGATCCGAACCTAACACGATCACGACGAATCACGACCGATCAAAGAAAAGCACAACACAAGGGTCCGTAACGCTACAGTAGGCTGCCATAAACTATTTAACTATTAATATTACATTCGAGTTTTTGTTCCATATCTACTAGTAGACACCTTAAGACGATCTAAGCATCTCTATGTAATAAACATATTGAAGGAACTTCGTAAGAATCCATACAGGTTTGCCAAGCAATTTAAACCCTTATTTGAACGTGGTGTAGAACACTTTAGAAAAACTTATTCAAAATGGTGTATTTTGTGTTCTAGACTCTAGAATCTAGAGTAAAAAATAACTGTATAAACAGGTTTATGCGCCGACAACCGTTAACTAATTCCCTTTAAAATGTTATAAACTGTTTGGCTTAAGTAAGACACTTGTTTGTTTTGCCCATGCTTTATCGAAAATTTTGTTGGTTACGCTGTATATACTATATAGATAGCAAAGTAAAATGTAATAATATTAGTGATGAAAAATTCGCCTTGCACTTATCTGCGTGTTCATGATACTTTTAAAATAAAAGACTATTAACATCATTATTTGATTTTTTATGCTAAATTTGCGTAGCTCAGATGATAATATTATGAAATTCAACAAACAATTTACAGTAGATAAAGCACCCTTTAAAACATGCCATTGTCCGGCTATGGAAGACAGGAATTAGGTAAGATTTTTGACTGCTAGAGTCTCATTTCCTAGCATCGGTGTTAAGCTTTAGCAACAGAAAACGACCACCGTTACATAAATGCGAAGGGTCCTGGAAATCAAAGTCCTAAATATTTAAGGGGCATATTGTGCCATTCAAACGACGTTTCTTTTATAATCATCAAAGAGCATCATAGCAATCAACTTAATTCCTTTAGACTATTATGTTGAAGCTACCTAAAGAGTTTAGTGTTCGGACAACCTGAAAAGCGAGGAATTAAAAAGCCAGTCAAACAATTCGACTAGGGCCGGACATTTTTGAAAGAGTGCAGAGTTGCTGCACGAGAAAATGTAGAGCCTCTCTTGATGTAGAAAGAGGAGAATTACAATTTCTTTTTAAAAAATTAAGATTAAGACAATTAATATCTTGATTAAAACGTTTCGATTTCTTTTCAATCGTACTGTATGTCTTGAATATTTAACACTTTACATTCAAAACCCCCTGTATTTGAAGTAGTTTCAACAGTGTTATGTATCTCTCATACGAATTTTAAAGTAATACCAAGTGATAAACTTTGTGCTTTTGTTTAGCGGGCAGGGCTGCCCACTTTTGTCCTGCAAACAACACACCAAACCCGATAATAAAATAAACAATACATTCGTATAAAAGTCCTGGAAGCGTGGGTAGTGTACCATCCCCATAATGACACGGTATTAGCGCATGGGTGTCGGGCGAGGCCATTGTAGTCTGGCCCGGCCCGAGCGCCGTTCTGCAAGTCATGCGGCCCATTGTGAGGCGCGTGGGCCGCTCTGTCATTCACTAATCGATCAGCACCGTGATTAATGGAATCAATGTTTTGTATAGCGTCACGTACGATAAATGGTTATTCGTAAGCATTTGGGATATAGATATGTTTAACTGGGATTGCCCTCAAAGAAAGTAAAAGTCATTCAAGCTTTTTAGGTTAAGTATGCCAACTGCAGTTGCTAATCTTTGTAGGAATTTGTGTTTCACAATTTTCTACCACTTGACTTATTAGGATAAGTATTTTTAATTTTTACATACTTGTAACAAGTTGCCCTGAAGAAAATTAATTTATCCTGACATTTCCTGGCGAGAGTAAGACATTATTGTATGTTTCTTTAAAATGCTAAAATAAAGCAGATAAAAACACATTAAAACCTTCCTAGGCTTAATTACTGAAGGACAAAAAGAAAATATTTGCACTGTGACTGGCAAAAAGTGGCTACTGTAAAGTTATTGGCTGAAAGTCTATTGGAACGTAATTCTTCCATTCCTGCTAAATATTTATCACCCTTCGGTAGAAAAAGAAAAGATTTTAAATCCGATATGTTGAATTTGAAACCACAACAACCTGTATACAGTGCGATCGTTTGATCATGTAACAAGCAGGTATGCGACACCTCTCACATGTGCCAGAAATGCATAGTTGACATTTCTTTTTAGCCTTTCGACAGGCAAAACAAACCTCTGTAGAAATTTGTTGATTTGTATAGATTCTTGCGGTAATAAGTTTCAACGTACTCATTCTAATAGCGAGAAAACGAATATAATGCTGATGTTGGGAGAATGTAGAGAGGCGTCGGACTTTGGCAGCACGACGATATGCACAAAGATACCCCCGTAGACATCTTCTACATAATCACATATACCTCTAGGTGAGACAACGGCTAGTCACAACTGTAGCGGCAGTCATCGAACAAGTAACTGGTAATTGCTATATGAGCGAACGAGAGTTGCAAGAACTGTAGGCTTTAGCCGACATTCAGTATTAACATTTGAAAAGCAAACAGGTTTACCCTTACTGCGTCACAGTAGTGCAATACCTTACTGAAGATAACTACCCGCGTCGAGTGAATTTCTGCCAGTTTTTAAGAAACGAAGATACTACTGATCCACTGTTTTTAAGAAATATTCTATTTTCTGATGAAGTGACGTATAGTAACAATAGGTGTGTAAATACACACAATTAGCATTTTTATTCACAAGATAACCCGCATTAGAATCGGCAAATATACTTTCAAAGCATGTTTACTAAATGTGTGGTGTGGTATCGGTGACAACTTTATCGTTGATCCCCACTTCTTGGAGGGCAGTTTAAATGGGGAAATATATTCACATTTAAAAAATGATTTGCCTCAAGTTTTAGAAGAGAATCCTCTTTATGTTAGACAGCGTATATGGTTTCAAAATGACGGAGCACCTACCCACTTCCATAGAACGGTAAGAAACTACCAAGATTAAACTTTCCTTAACAAATTAATTGCAAGAGGGGCAATTCACCGTTACCCCACATAGTCCGCGACGTTTGCGAAATTTCTGTATAAACTTAGGAAGATTTAGGTGAAGTAATTATTAAATAATGTAGATCCGTCACCCCACACATGCTAACTCGTGTTAGAGATTCTCTTCTGAGGCGGGTTGACTTTTGTGAACAGCAAGGTGGACGGCAGTTTCAATACTTGTTACATCATTAATTAGTGTTTTTCTTCCTGTTGTCATATAATTTATTCCTCTTGTTGATTTTATTGGTATGTGAACATATATTGATGCTGCTTTGGCTTTCTCTGTGTTTGATTTGTTTCCATTATAAGAAATAAATATTGTAAATATACCTATTACAAAAGTGCATTTTGTTTATTGGTAAATAGTTGCATTGTAGTTTCTTAGTACATCCAACGTAACTACTCTGATTTTTATTTGTTTAATCAATGTAAAGTGCTCTAAGATACCTATGCCATATAAACATCTGTAATGTGTACAACCTACCTACCCGTTACAAGATAAAGTAATCACCTGTATATGAAATTTAATTACTGCTGTCAGAATATAGTAACTAACTAGGAGAAGTCAAATTAAAAACGGGAACTAAACCTTCCGAACTTGTGTAGTGTGGGAGCGAAAATCAAAGTATATACAGTGTGTTTCACTTCTTAGCGTCACACCCCAGCATCTTCTTTATTTGTTTTGATTTCAAACTTAACAAATTTGGATTTGGCCTAATTTTGTGATTCTACACAATTTTTCTTAACTTTTATCGATAAAACTACTCCTACTATGAATTTTAAATTTCTCGCAAGTATTATTGATCGCAGTAGGCTACTAGTTTGCAGTTATAATAATTGCTATAAAGGGTAGTATAATTGACCAAAGTACGAAAACGCTTGGAAAGCAAATAAAGAAGATACAAGGGCGCGACGGTGAGAAGTGAAACACATTCTATGAGTATAGCACCCTAATAATGAATAACTCTTCGATACTACTAAGTGAACTTTAGACGTTAACTTTATTAGTAGCTTAAATCTGATAAAAATTGTGTGAAATAAATAAATAGAAAGTTTAACTTCTTTCGCCTGAACCTATATAGCGTGGTGATAAAGTTCATCATCATCAAGGTGAGGCCTTTGAGGCTTGTTCCGTCTTCATACGAATTGATCTACCCATCTTCCCGGTCGTCCCACGTTTCGCCTGCCTATGGGTCTGTTGTGGTATAGCTCCTTCGGAATTCTATGGTCCTCCATTCTTAGAACATGGTCTAACCAATTCTGTCTATAGTCGTCCATAATTTGTAGAATATTTGTTATTCCAAGCTCGGCTAGTATTTCGTCGTTTATTTTATAATCTTTCCACGGGTGTCCCGCAGTGTGTGTAAAGGAATGGTGCCGAAAATGTAAGAATAGAAAAGACGGAACTATGGATGGGCCGCTACCAGGTGCACGGTGTACTGCATTATTAAAAAACAATATGGCATGTGTGGAAGGGTTTATTAGAGAAATTACATTCGAGAAATTTTAGAAATTGTTGGTGCGAGTGTAGGATCTGTCCATAGTATTGTTCGTAATCTGGGTTACAGCAAAGTTGGTTCGCATTGGATACCTCGCCTCTTGTCTAATGAACAAAAATATTTGCGAATGGGCTCATCTCTGCAACACGTCACAAACTATAGGCAAAATGATGATGACTTTATTCTGTCAATAGTTGCTGGTGACGAAACTTGGTGCCATTACTACGAGCAATCCAGTAAGTAAACGTCGATGCAGTGGAAACATTCAAGTTCACCACCACCCAAGAAGTTTAAAGCACAGCGTTCTGCAGGCAACGTGATGTTAAAATTTTGTTCGACCATGAAGGACCCTTGTAGATGGAGTTTACAATGAAATCTAGAACAAGCTTCTTTAAGCAATAACACGGAAGGTAAAGGAATTTCCTTTTATTGAAAATAAAAATATCATAAAAAAATGAGTTAACGAAAATGTTCGAGTTAGCATTAGCCAGCATGTGTGTAAATAACACACTACATTTGTTTTCTCGGAAACGTTTTATTGTTGACTTTAGGACAAGAAAGTTTGTGAGTTATCAAGAATTTAATCAAGAATATGCAATGAGCACAATCGTAAGATTTGTGGAAATACGGAGTAGAAAAAATTTAACTTGAGAAGGCCGGCCTCAAGTAAGCTAAAAAATCAAATAAGTATTTTTTCTCATCCTTCTGCGAGCACATTAGTTTAAACACTACTATAAGCCATTCGTTTGCAATAAAGTTGTTTGAAAAAGAAGATTTCCATCTTTATAGAATAAGCTTGATACACGAGTTAATTGAAGATGATCCGAACAGTCGATTACAGTTTTTTGAAAAAAGTAATGTTATGCTGGTGGTGGTGACAATCCTAACTTGAAGCCACTTTTTGTCTGAATGGTTCAGTAAATCGCCACAACTGCAGATATTGGCCACAAGAAAATCCGCACTGGTATTAAAAATCATTCCAGCCAGATCCGCGGAAAAGTGAGTGAAAAGGGAATGATAAGAGATCTTCTAGGTCTATATCTTCTTGAAGAAAATTTAAATGCAGTTCAATATTTAGATTTTCTGCATTTTTAGTAGTTCCAGCTCTAGCAATACTTTTACTAAACAATGAAGATTCTATCTGCCCAAGCATTTAGTTTCAACAAGTTGGAGCTCCTCCTTATTTTCGTTTAGTCCGGCAGTTTATTGACAGTATTTTCCCAGATAGATGGTTAGAGTTTAAGGAACCTGGAGTGAATGTCCATGCAAATCTGTACAATGAAACTTTGAACAAGGTTCATCAAGCAATAAGACGGAAACGTTCAGGAAAAGTTATGCTTGAGGTCATTTTGCTGCACGACAATACTAGGCAGCATGTTGCTAATGTAGTAAGAGAAAATCTTCAAATGAAGGGTTTTAGAGCATCCATTCTATAGCCCGGATCTACCGCCTTGCGATTTCCATATTTTTGACCGCTTAAAAATGCGTTTAAAGGTCGGCATTTTGAGTCTGACACAGAAGTATAGATAACTGTGGAAGACTTCTTCAATCAGCTGGCACAAGACCAGGGTATACGTCAGTTAGTTAAACAATGGATTAGGTGCCTTAACTGTGACGGTAGTTATTTGTAATTAAATTGTTGAATACATTTTTTATAAAGCAAAGATGGGTTTCAATTGAACACACCTCGTAGTTAACCAACAGTAATAATAAGAGTCCAATGTAAAACCTATAAAGTTAAAAAGATGGTAATGAAGTAGATTTTAAGCATAAGCTCCTACTTCTTCTTCTACTATTAATTTCTATTTTTAATTAATGTTATACTTTGTATTTTATTACAGCCAACGTACGGTCAACAGAAAGCATTTGATTCATAGATATTAGAATTTTCTTTAATGGTGAAATACACATACCCTTTCAATAATTCAGTTTAGCTCTTTTACTAAACAGAGAATAACAGAAAGGGATGGCGTACCGTTTACACCCTACACATCCAAAAAATTCAACTTCAAAAAGATACGAAAGCCTACGGCGAGGATATGCAGGTGCGCGTGGGCGCTTTCAATTACGACCAGGGCGAGCTTTATCTGTACACAATGTGATGGGGCGGGTCAACAGGTGAAATGTTCTTTCATGCTGTCTATAATTAGTTATGTGTGTGTTCAAGAATCAAATGCTGCGAGTAAGTGTCTGTTTTGAATGCTTCATTCATGTAAATAACTGTACGGGTTATTGAAGCTGCAGCCTATATGGAAATTCCTGCCTTGCTAGCAACATTGTAATGACTAGTTACATCATGTGAAAACATTGTAAGCGATACGTAAACTGTACGCGAAAAATGAATAATTTTTTACCTCTTGGTATTCTAACCGTGGCGATCCAGAATATATCCAATAAAAAGTAGGCTCAATGACATTTTTGAATTTTTTAGTATGAATGAAATTATTTTTTTGGAGATTTTGTTGTATTGGAATTTTTCGACGCTCATCATGGACATGGACGGTTAGAAATGGAATTTTTCGACGCTCATCATGGACATGGACGGTTAGAAATGTCTATGTCTATTTAAATTGTTGAAAGTGCGCGAAGCTATTTACGGTGCAGAGGTTAGTCTTCAAATTTCTTTCGTCCACTGCGTTTAGGATAGTCTCGGAATTGAATCCAGGGCATTTTCGATTTTGAAACGAAGATGTTTGATATTTTCCGTCAGCGATGCACACGCAGCAGCTTTTACATTGCCCCACAGAAGTAATCTATAGACGTTAAGCACGGGGATCGTGGAGGCCAACGAATGGGGCCAAACGTGCTACACCACGAATTTTGAAAACGTTCGTTTTAATGTCTTGAATAATTCTGGCGTTACTAGGACCAGCTCCGCCTTACTGGTACCACTTATGCCTCTGATGGGTTATTAATGGCAATACGTCTAGCATATCTTCTATATTTGTTTACAAGAGATGCAAATATCCAGGCCCATTTAAATGTCCATCGATAAAAAATGAACCCAGAACCGCGTTATCTAAAATGCCAGCTCGTTCTGTCAAAGAATATCGAACTTGCGGCCTAGTCTCTCTTTACCTATTGAACGGGGATTCTCTACTGCATAGTGATGAAGATTGTTGCTGTTAAACATTCCCGAATTTGTAAATAAAGACTCATCAGTACACAGTATTGTACTGGAAAATGTGGATTTTGCTACAGTTTTTCACGAAACCAATAACAAAACTCAAATTTTCCATTTCCATATATCACCAGCATGGATAATTCGTATAGTATGAATTTACAGTCATGGTAATTATGTTTTTTTTTGATGATTTTTCTCATATATGAATCATCAATACCATACTCTTAAGAAATTCTTCGGCTGGAGTTTACTGAATCAATCGCGATAGAGCCAGCACATTCACTTCATTAGAAATAATGCCTTTTCTATACGACCCTCGCGGTCTTCTGAACCTGCCACAAACAACTAAATTTCTCGTAATCCTTGCAAATATTCTTCGGTAGGGTAGCTGTCTCTAAGGATACATACATACATTTGCATAATTTTCAGATGCTAAAACAGAAGGACTATTGCTGTGAATGTGGACATCGTACATATCCTGCTTTTCGTGATCGGTGATGTAACACGAAAACTATTTGATAGTTTTTCAAAGTAATCTTCATTTATGTATATACAGGGTGTCCCAGAACTAAGGCGCCATACGGTAATAGGATATTACGATTTGCCCAATAAACCATAGTCCAAATATTAATAATAACCAAGATACAGGGCGTCAAACTAAAATTTCTATTTTTGATTTTTTCAAAAAACTTTTGAAGAAACGTAGATATTCCAAAAAATTTTGGAAGTTGGGGTTTTTTTGACGCGAAAACGGCAAATTTTTAAATTTTTTTGATGAGTAATAGAGGGCGTCACCTACAACACTTTCTTACTCTTTAAAACATCATAACTTTTTTGTGCTTCAGGGTATGATTTTTTTCTTAACGATGTCGATTTTTCAACCTTTTCTACGTAAAAATAGTATACTTTATTAATGTCACTACGAGTGACCGTTTTCGAATTATTTGATATTAAAAGTTTCAATGCATTGCAATCTTATGGGTATACGAAGGTCAACAAAGGTGGCTGTGGCTGTTTCCATGACACTTAAATGAACGTTTTCCATGGAAAGGTCGTGGGTTCCCTTGGCCACCTCGTAGCCCGGATCTTAAATCCATTGGATTTTTTTTTGTGGAGCAGTATGAAATCAATTGAATACAGTGATGAAACATGTAGTCGGGAAAAACTCGAACAGATAATTCAAGAAGCCGCGAAAGCTATCAGAAATAGAAACAATATATTTTTTTAATGTAAGACGCTATCTTAGAAAAGCATTACAAAACATGTAGAAGTTAAAGGAGATCACTTGCAGCACTTACTCAAGTAAAAATTTTTACTTATTTAGTTTAGGTAATTATTAGAATAAAATGAGTTTTGTAAACAAAGTGGCTATTCCTTCCTAATTTCGTATTCCATAGCAAATAAATTTTATCCGAAAGCAACAAATAAGTAAAACTGAAACTGTTACTCGTAGCGACATCAATAAAGTATACCATTTTTATGTAGAAGAGGTTGAAAAATCGATATCTCTACGAAAAAGGCTCATACCCGGCAGCACAAAAAAGTTATGATGTTTGAAGATTAGAAAAGTGTCGTAGATAGCGCCCTCTACTAAGTAACAAAAAAACTGTTAAAAATTTGCATTCTTAGCGTCAGAAAACCCCCAAAATATTTTGAAATATTTACATTTCTTCGAAAGTTATTTGAAAAAACAAAAATAAAGTTTTAACTTTGACACCCTGTATCTTGGTTATTATTGACATTCGGACTATGGTTTATTAGACAAATCGTAATATTTGTACACAAAGAATCTGCTATTACCGTATGACCCCTTAACTTAGTTCTGGGAGACCCTGTATATATATATATATATATATATATATTTATACTTATAGCGTCGCTCAAAATGTTTTTAGAAACACAGGGCAAATGCTTTTAATGCGACGGCTTCATTTTTCTTAATTTCTTTCACGTCCTGAAATAGTCTCGCTATGAGAACTGCTTCCACATCACGAAAGTGAAAAAACAGTGGTAAGTGATCTCAACAACGCTGTTTTTAAGGGAAATTACTTCACAATCAGTGCAGAATGGGCAGGTCTCGTGCAACAAGAACCAGCTATCGTTTCCTCGAAATTGCGGTCTCACTTGAGAAATGCATTGCATTAATCCGGTTCAATTTAAGGTAGATTGCATTATTTACTGTTTATTGTTTATATCTCATAGCCTGTTTATCGCATGAATTCCATCCTCAAAGTTTAAGTATTTTTATCAGTTTAAGGAACAGGTAGGACTAGCATTCTTTCAATACTTGGCGCATTAGATTAACATTACAAATCCTGTTCATTTTGTTATATGGTGCTAAAGCTTATATACATATTACATAAACTCAAAAAAGGAAGGTTTTTAAAAATTTTGTTATATTTTGAAGGTAAAAACTTTTTATATTTGACTGTAAAGTTCTTACAATAACTTATAACAATAATATAATTTAGAAGTTTAAGCGAAACATTTTGGAGATTTGAAGCTTAGAAAAATTGTTTGATTATGTGTATATCTCCCTTAAGAATATATAATTTGTGACAAAGTCTCTGAAACGTGTGCCTGTTTAAATTTTTTGACACGCCTAGGCGTTTTCTACACTACTTCATATTTTAGAAAAGCTACGCTAGCTGTTTTGCGAAGAGTCTAGCTATCTATACATTGAGGTGTTTCTTCGTATCTGAAAAATACAAGCACATAGTTTAGGATCTTCTAAAACCAGCAAAAGCTAGCGTTTTCAATTGATATCGTATCTGCGTTAATAGGCAACCACTTGCAGTTTTTTTAACTAGTAGACAAAATGTCTAAGATATAAATAAAATGAAAAACATTATCCAAAAAATCATAAGAACTGATAGTAAGAAACTACCAGAGGTAGTGCCAAATTACAGTAACATCAACCTACCCTTATGGCATAATTATGTGACCTTAATTTAGTGAAATCTTTTTACTGTTTTACAAAATATCATCCTTCAACAATATAATGCACATCATTCCATTGTCAAGACTTAGGTATCTAGTTTTCTTAAAATCAGAACAAATCGAAGATTCTAGTACCATTTCTTTTTGTTGTACTTTGTACGGATTGTTCTTTACTTTGGCTAAGGTTCGCTATCCATATTTCAAGTAGACTACCCTAAGCGGGACGGAGAGGGCAACGAATACCATAGTTTCTTAAAGTAGAAAGGTACGTTCAATTTTTGATTGCTTGGTCGCTGTAAGGTCTCCTTAATGAAGAATCCTAAAGCATAAAGCATTACTTTTCTTTTTCTTAGGTATAAAAGCATGTTTTAGTATAAGAAATGCTATAGTATATGTAGGTAATGTGCATTCCTTTAAATGTCTCCAGTTGTGATTGTTAACAGAATTCTATACTTAGATGGAATGCAGTTACTTCTCAGATATTAAACAAAAACTGCAATGTAGTGATAGCTAGACACCTTTAACATATCTTGAAAGAATTTCTTACACCGAGGTATTGCCGGTGCGGAAGACTTTGGGAAATGTATAGGAAGCTCCTAATCTCTAAGCATGTTAAATTATGCATTTAGAAGTAAATATCCTGTGTACTAGAGCAAAAGTAACAGTAGAAACTGAACTCTACTTTAGTAACTATTAAATAACTGTTGTAACCTATACGTCTTAAGTAACGATATACATTTTGTTTTGCTCAATCAACCCTTATCGCAAACTTTGTTGATTATATTGTACATAGTTTTACAAGAACTCCAGAATTAGGAACGCTTTTATAAAAAAAATCATTAAATACAATTCTAAAAATTAAATTGTTTAAAACAACTAACGCCAAATTCCTGGAAGTTTCGCAGTAATATGGAGGAATCTGTAAACGTAATTTGCAAAGCACCTTGCCCATTTGAACTTCAATGATTTATAGGACATATATTATATAGGTGAAGTGCCGGCAATACTAATTATAATTAAACAATTTCCTGCTCAAATCACGCTCGCGGTTCGTGTGGTAGACCGACTGTGCAGTACGCAACTCGGGTTCGATCACGGGATGTTTTGCCTGAAGGTAGGTGTGAAAGATCGGACGATCGCCACTTAATTATGTATCTGTAGGGTAATGTATGCCCCACTTCTGGCAGGTATCATTACGGCAAGCGAGGGCGGCAGGTGACTCCATAGCCACCAGCTAAATACACCGGTCAAAATATATTGCTCATTTTACACCACATACTAATTATCTTATTTAAAACTACTCTTCCAGCAAAATTAAAAGGTACTAAAATCGTAAACTGCAATTACCAGCTTTATTTTTTCAGAGTTTACAGTATACGCTGTGTAGTGTTTATTACCAGCTGCTATATGTTGAATTTGCTATTCAACTTCTCATGATACCGACACTGTTAATCAATATATACAAAGTGATTTTTTAAAAAGTCAGTTGCAGCAAGCCTAGAAAAAAAGCTATTCCGTCTGCAGTCAGCTTTAATGAGCTTTGAATGACATTTACCTGTATGTCAAACTGTGTGACAGTTCAGGTAGTTAAAAATTTTGGCCCAACAAAATGTGAAAATGAACAAGTATTTAGTTGCAACTGATTTGTAATTTATTAAGGTAAGTAAATTACAGGTTTTTCGTCAAGATTTCTTTCACAGCAAGTGTTCGAAATGTCCACCCCCTTGCTCTATACACAATCTTGCTCGTTTTTGTAAACTTCGAGACACATTTTCGAGCATGTGCTGTGAGTTATTTATTTCGTTGCATTTATGAATTATTCTTGCTGTAAGCTCATCTAAATTTTGTATTGGTGTCTGATAAATTGAATTTTTCACATAGGGCCAGACAAAAAAATCCAACGTTGTTAAATCACAGCACCTGGGTGGATAAGCAACTGGAGTGTTCCGACTGATTACTCTATTGCCGAAGAATTCCTGAATAAAATTCAAGTTCTCCAGAGTACAACGAACAGGCGAGCCATCCTGCTGGAAGTACCCTTCCCGCAGCTCTTGGTCATCTAACTGATTAATAAAAGGTTCCAAAATCTCTTCGCAATACCTTAATGCATTGATTGTTCCTTGAAAGAAAATTGATCCTACAAGTCGTCGTCGGCTAAGACCAATCCACACGCCAAGCTTTTGCGGATGAAGTGGTGTTTCTCTAAACGCATATGGATTCTCCGCAGACCAAATTCTCATATTTTGGGAGTTCACATATCCAGATAAATGAAACCATGCTTCGTCCGAAAAAAACACGTTGTTCAAGTCGTTGTCTTCAGGAAATGCGTTTAAAAACCATTGACAATATCGTTCTCTTAGAGGCATGTCTGCTGGTAGAATCTGATGAACTGAAGTTACTTTATATGGGAATAACTTTAAATCTGCTTTAAGAATATTCCTCGTGGTTGTGTAAGACAAATCAATGCGCTGTGAAAGACGTCGAAGTGAAGTTGAGGGAGCTTCAGCCATTATTTGTCTAACATTTTCCAGGACGTCTGGTGTGCGTTCTGTAGGTCTACCGCTACCATTTCTGCGTGTAACACCACCCGTTTCATCGAATAATTCCAAGTGTGCCTTAGAGCATCGTAAAATCGAATGTATTCAACAATTCCAAAATGGTCTGTAAAATCGTTGAAGCATTCCTGGATCGAATACCGCCACTCACCATTTATGATGATTCCAGTTCGGTAATAAGCTTTTACCATAAATATCTTATGCTGCACTGTGAAATTCATTTTTGAATAAATAATTGAAGCTTCTTTATTTAATTATTGGCACCTATGCTGTTACAATTTTCATATTGTCAGATTCTAAAGCTTAATATAGACGAGACAATCCCTAGGCTACTGCAATTGACTTTTTAAAAAATCACTTTGTAGTCAATATGAGGTTTAGCAATTGAATTGCCGGCTTGTTGCTGCAGAACTATATCGTGTTTCCGTCAGTCGTCATGGAGCAAAAAATATTACAGAAACTATAAAATATTGAAAACAGTGTACACTTATAACACCTTAAGCCACACTAGTTTGTTTGAATAATTTTACCGTTTCAATGACGGACGCAAAGATAACACCGCGATTTGTCGATTTTTAGAAATGCATACTTCAATCGACGCGTTGGACATCAATAAAGACAAATTTTACACGAAGTTGTGACAAATGGGAAGGATTGTTCACAGGATACGGATAAAAAGACTTGTCGCAACAATGCAAATGAATGGAAAATCATCACCAAGACCCAAAAAATTACGTTTGCAAAAATTCAATTCAGAATCAAATTTGTTAATTATTTTTTTCCGATAAAGAGGCTATGACCTACGTAAAATTTGTGCGTGAAGGACAAACAGTAAATAGTGTATTCCACGTTGCAGTGAAGACGCATTTTACGAATACGTCCTCAATTTCAAAAAAAGGGTTCTTGTTGCATGACAATAGATCTGCCCAGTCTGCACTGATTGTGATGTAATTTTTAATGAAACAAGACGTTATTGAAAATGATTACTTATCCTATTTAGCTTCGGCTATTCGCCACTTGGTATCAGCAAAGTATTTTCTCTTTCCTAAGATGAAAACTGTTGTTAAAAGGTAAGATCTCCGAACTTAGCAGAAGAAGAAGAATGTAAGGGCGGAATTTAATGCGGTAAGTTTTGCGGTTTTTCTTACTTTCAACTTCTGGATTTACAGCAGTTTGTGGAGATTTCAAGAAGTAAAACTGAACATTGAGTTAAAGTAAACCTATTATAATTAAATGCGAGCCAGTTACAATACAAGGCATATAGAACTAGTAGAAAAAAAGGATGACATCATTTGTATTTAAATATAGATTATACAGGGTGGACCAATGAAAACGAAGCAAGCCCGATTTTTCATACTTATCGTCATTTTTAAAAAATCGCTATGACCCGTCAATTTTTGTTTTGAAGGGGACACTTTTTGCGTTTATATTCAACCTTGTCACTTCAACCTCCTAGGGGTGGTGAGATGGGTTTTAATTGAACACACCTCGCATATTTGCTTGTATTATACAACATATTGAAAGTATACAGTCTAGTGCACTTATTCAAGCAGAAATAGTATAAATATTAATGAAAACATTAGTTGCTGCAGTGCAAATCTATACGTAATTTTAGTGTACGTTTCTAGGCCAGTTTTTGAAATATTTTCAATTATAAAATAATATTGGCAAAATTTCTAATATATCGAATCATCTAGTTAGTATTAATTACAGTATATTGTATACAGGGTGTATCACAAATAGATAAAAATATTTAAACCAGTAATAGATTGGCCTAACTAGAATTCAATGGTACTATTCATTTTTCAAAAATCATTAAGTTTATTTTATTGAATTAAAAAATAAAACAAAATTTTGTTTTAGAACTGCTGATGATACATAGAAAATGTATCTAAGCTGTAGAAGGTTATTACCTAATTGTAAAGCAAATCCAAAGTGGCAAACACGTAAAAACTTGTCTGGCTTGTGATAACTGAATAGAAATTACTGACCTACCTAATAGTATTGGTTTGTGGCAGGTGATAAGAAATGTTTCTGCACTTCTATCTTACTCTCCTTTGCATAGCATGTCTTTGAACTCAAATTTTTGTTATTATCCTGCGGTACTCATTCAATTTTGGGGCAAATTTTTAATTATTTTCTCATATCTTAAGGGCCTCATTGTCAAAGAAACGTTTTTCTTTTAGTTTGTATATATTGTAATCTACCATCGGATTTAATATTTGTACCTATTTCTGATACACCCTGTATATACATCAGTATAATTTCAGATAGAACAATTCTAAAAGCAAATATATTTCATCCATATCACGTTATTTTGTTGCACGAAGTACAAAAGTGAATAGGAACGACACCCACCATTCAGCACAAAAGAATCAGCACTGCATACGTTTTCATGTTTAAAGATTTTTTCTGTAAATTTTTGACGTGACCCTAGCAAGTAACCATATTATTGAACCACGCTTTTTCCATCAAAATTTAACTAGAAAACGTTACTTGGGTTTCCTACAAAAAATATTACCCTGGTTGTTGGAAGATGTAGAACTGAATGTACTACTACACAAATTTTGATACCAATATGATGGTTTTCCTGATCGTTAAAGTTGGGTTATTTGGAATTACTTAAATAATGTATTTGGACGAAATTGGATTGAAAGAGGAGCTGTGCATGTATATCACTTACCCCGGTCACGCTTGCTCGAGTCGGTGGATCATTTTTAAGACAAACCACAAAATATGTAGAATTGGATGTAGAGAATATTGAATATTTACTGAATTAAATAAAACTTACTATTTATTTTTTCTTGTTTTTCGCTTGTTTCATTTTTGCTATAGTACGGCTGCACCCAGAGGTAATTATGTACTACAGAAAAATATTAACCTGACAGGAAGTAACTATGATGAATTTCTATACCATAAAAGATTCAACAGTCTCAGTTGCTGCCATACATGAATGTTGGGTTGCGTATACCGTTTTTAAAAGGGGACAACTTAGCTGGCCCACCTTGTAGCGCAACTGTTACAGAAATAAGATTTAGGTACAGAAACTTGATTTATTAAAAATATTCCTATACACTGCCTATAATATACTTGCCAAAATATTAGTAATTTGTACTTTGTCATGGCTTCGAAGTTTGTTATCCGTATATATGTAGGTGAGACAAATAAATACATAGGTTATGTAAAATAAACAGTTAATGAATGATTTGCTTACTTCTGATATTAATCACTACCACGATCAGCCTAATTCAGTCCACTGCAGGACGTAGGCCTTCCCCAAACTCTTCCACTCCTCTCGATTCTGACTTTCAGTTATCCATTTAGTGCCAGCCAACTTTTTGGCATCGTCCCACCACCATCTTCGGTCAACCGCTGCTTCTTTTTCCCACCCTTGGTCTCCAATCTAATATTCTTTTGGTCCATCTATTACCTGTAATCCTTACCACGTGACCAGCCCAATTCCACTTTAATTGTGCTGCTCTCTGCAAAACGTCTTCCATCTTGGTTTGCTGTCTTATCTATTAATTCCGTTTGTGATCTGTCAAGGTTAGGTATTTATAGTAGAAGAGCGTTTTCAATCTCCTGTTCCGTAATTTACGGCACGTCTTCTGATCATACATTACTTATTTTACGTCCGTCATATCCTTGTTATTGTATTAGTTGTTGGTAATATTTTTCTCTTTTCGATGTACCTAATTTGTGTTCGTTCTGTCATTAAGTCTCCGTCTTTGTTTCTTATCTCTATGATTTCATTTCCTCCCAACGGCAACGTCTTCTTGACTGCTTTGGTGCCTCTATTTTGGTTTATTATTAATTTTCTTCTATCATGTTTGTATAATGGTTTCGGAGATCTTTCCTAATTTCTCTTGTTATGAGGTTAGCGCGTTAGACTTCTGCGTTGAAGGTCCTGAGATTAATTCTCAGTACTGGAACTTCGGATTTTAAATAGCCGTTCGGCCCCGCAAGGCAATGGTAAACCATCGAGGTATTCTGCCTAGTAAATATTCTCTGGAGTAGAAGTGTTTACACTTCTCTTGGGTCGGAGCCCACGTTAAGCTGTAGGTCCTCTATGGCTGTGCTACTCTAGACGCGCAAGACAGGCGTAGGAGAGAAGATCGCTACGTCTTGTAGGAGATAAAGCACTCGAAGAAGAAGATGAGTTTGTTGAGTCCGGCCCATTCTCCTGTGTTATGGTTTTTCTTGCTTTCAGATCTCTTCTCTTATCCATTAGTTGTTTAGCGGCCTGAATAATTTTACCATTTCTTGCTGTTGTCTTTGTGGCTGCAATTACCGCGGCGTTTTGTATGGAATTTGTTAGAGCTTTTGCTTGTCGGTCCAATGCCGTAGCACCTCTTGAATGTTCGGAGTCCTGTTGGTCTTCTATTTGTTTCCTTATTTCCAGTTGGTACTGTTCTTTGTGTTCTTTAAGTTTTTTGGAGCATATTTGGCCCGTCTGTCTAATCTTTTCTATCCAATACAATCTTGTATTTATCTATATCTTAGCACATACTACTCTATGGTCGCTGCCATTTGTGATTTTGTTTAGTACTGTTTCGTTTTGGATAATATGTTTGTGAGTAGATATAGGTAGTATAGTCTATTTCGTTCCTCGTTTTTTGGTTCGGACTTTCCCAAATCCATTTACGCTTATTCTTCTTTTTTAAAACAGTGTTCATTGCATACATGTTGTTTCGTTTCAAATATTCTAGTAATATATTTCCTCGCTCGTATTTTTCTCCAATGCCCTAATTGTCGATGCTATTCTCTTTTGCTTCTGGTTTTCCACCTACTTTTGCATTGAATTCGCTAGTTATTAGGGTAATTTTTGTGGGATTTTCTTCCAATCCTCATGTCATTTCTTCACAGAGTTCTTCTTCGTCTTCATGGCTGTAGGTTGGGGCGTATACTTGTACGATCTTTACAGTGGATGACGTTGTTCGTTATTCTTCTGTTAATTATAAATCCGACTCTACTTTCATAAATGTTTTCTCTTCCCTTGTACTATAAGGTGTATCCGTTTTGAGTTTGTTACACCCTTCTTGCTAACTTCACTCATGCCCTATACGTCCCATTTCATTGTTTCTATTTGATTTCCAATTCTCCTAAATTGTCATCTGATGAGAGGGATCTAATGTTACATATTGCAATAAATAATTTAGTTTGTTTGTTGGCCGTTACTTTCCTCGCATTTTTTGCGTTCGTGTGGCAGTCAGGTACAACCCAGTGATTTATAACACCCTCTGCCTGTCTTTTATAGCGGTCACTTCGTTGACCAGGGAGATATAGACCCCTGGGGACTGAAGGTCTGCCTATATTCTCCTTTCAGTCTATTCATTTGGGGAGTGTTTAGCCATGAAACACCAGGCTGGTCAGGCGGCATGGTGAGTGCATTGTATACCTTCTACAAGGTTTAATTACAGCTATCCCTAACATAGACAGGGAGCAGACGCTGTCTTTAGCCGCTCAATTTGGGTAAAGTCGCCACTGTTTGATAGTAACTTATCCGCCTCTTCGATCTGCTCTTAGAGCTGTTGGTCATCTTCTTCTCCTCTAACCCTTGGAATGTGCCCGTCTCCTTTTCTTTATTCAGCCCTGCCGTCCATCTTTGAACGTATGCCTCCCCTAATTCGTCCCATTTGCTTCTGTCCTGCGCCGTTGTTATCCATCTTTTATTTGCTATTTTCCTAATGTCGTCTTATCATCTAGTTATAGGCCGCCATTTGGTTCTTGATGCCATTTCAACCACATCTTTTATCTTCGTTTTGTGTCGAATCCACGTTATGGGTTTTTTACCTTTCAAGGTAGTGCTTTGCATGTAGCGCTGTGTAACTTGTAATTTGTAGATCGTTTTCACCGTAAATGCCCATGTCTATACTCCATATATCAGCACTGGGATAACGCGTTGTTCTAGAACTTTTACTTTTATGGATATTGTGGTGTTTCTATTTTTATTTCTTAATATATAACCTAATTTATCAAACGCGGCCCATGCCATTCTTAATCGTGCTTGCAGATTGGTTTTTTGTACTCCCATGTCAATTTTTATTGTTTGTCCCAAGTATATATAATGTAGACTTCCTCTATTACTTCGCCGCCAAATATTATATTATCGATCTGTTCCACACTGTGGTCCCGGGTTGCGCACATTCGTCGCCCATTCACGTACGATAAGGAGAGTTAACACAGCGTGGTCTCCGGTCAGTAGTTGGATGGGTGACCCGAAGGTTGAGCTAACGCGGCGCCTCTCTCCTACGAGGATTGATCACTATGGAAGAGTAGATCAACAACCCCCCTTATGGGGGAAGTGCTTGACCAACAATTTTTGAAGGGCGAGTAATTGGTATAGGAGAGCAGCACCCCTGGCCTCCAAGATATCCGGACTTAACTTGTTTAGATTATTATTTGTAAGGCTATATGAAGTAATATTTAATAAATAATAACTTAACATTCTGTATTTTTAAAACGGTTTACCTTAATGCATAACTTTGTTAGAATTTTTAAGGATATTTGGTCTAAAGATTATGTACACAAAGTAGTGACCTCACGTCGTGGGACACCCTGTATAATAAATATGATTGTCATATAGATAGGACACGAAAAACATACCAAATTTGTAACAGAAGCCATTTCATTGTCTAGGTACATTTATATACCTATACTATTCAGCCTCGGTAATACCAAATACATAAGAATTAATCTCAGACGAATCCACAATTCCTCCATGGCCTCTCTTCCTGGAAAGAGCTGCATTTCATTTACTAATTACTTAGAGACGAAAGTAATGAATTGCAGTTGCCCATTGCCATACAAATTAATTTAATTACGATAATGCTTACATGCAATTTATCATTGCCAAGTATTGGTGGTGAATAACAATGTTTTAAACGGAAGCGTTTGCCCTCATAGTTTAAATTATGTACAGAGAAGCTTCTGAATCACTTTTTAAGTAGCCGTTAATTGTATTCTTGAATCACATGCAAGGAAACGTAAAGAAAATTAATTAAAACGCATACAAGAAATACCGCCGTCTAAAAATCTGCATCCAAAACTGTGTGAAGGACGCCCTTGAAAATTTCAGTCACTTTTGAATAACCTTTCGTGCATAAAATTATTATCCAAATGAGAAGATGTGGCCAATCTTTCTAATTTCCAAGAAACTTGCATCGCTACGATTTTTAATGCGTGCGTTTTTTTAGAACTCAGGACAAGCTGACCGAGTGTTTTAGTAAATATAGGTCATAACTTTTGGACTACTATTATATGCAAATGTGGAAAAACGCAGACCGTGGTGTATAATTTTATAGGGCGGAGAAATTAACTACATCGTCACGAGTACGGTTTCTTATTCTCTAATGTAATTCAACTCAACTACTGTATTATTTACACAGACAAATTAGCAGCAATAAAAATAATTTGATCTGTGTGGTATTAGACCGTTTTAAATTATTTGTATCTGTGACCAGTGACCAGGGTAGCTTAAATGCATAATACAGTTAATGATGTGTTTAAATCCATATCTACAATTACGTTATATGTAGGCGAAATAAGGCAGAATTTTATTATTTAGAAATAAATTCCTAATGTATATATAAGTAACAAAGTAAAATTCCTAACTATAAAGTATATCATTCAAAATTAGCTGTAACTTTTTATACCTGTAATATATAATATTATACTCCTTTTCCTGACCCTCCTGGGGATTAATGTCGTCTACCTGAAAGCTGGTCGACAAACTGCAGCCAATGGAAAAGACAATGCGTGTAGTATACCACAAAATAAATGTATGGCAGAGTGTTGGCATTGTTCTGATTGTAACATGTGATCAAAATTTTCAAATTAGGAAGGGCTATGAAAACTTTTGCTTGACTGACATTGAACTTCAAACAAATACCAATAACAACTGTCAAATTAAAATCATTTATTCACCTGTCAAAATCTGTTTAATCTGGTTGTTGTAATTTGTTTGTTGTTGCTGCCTCAAAAGATGTTTACTTTAATTTTATTTGAAATTTAGAGCATAAATCGTTCATGGTTGAGTGATATTTTCTAACGACCGATACTTAACGGTACATAACAGCTACGACATGCCTTTTAGCTTTAACAGCCAACCCTTATTTGAAACCTTTGATCGTTCGTTAGGAAATTTAGATAAATCTTGACAGTATTATTTATATTATATTATTATATTTATTATAATTATAATAAGACAACGACGTTTCACTAAATCAATTCCAATTATATCAAAAACATAGGTTGATTTAGCCGCTTTTTTGCATTTTTGGCAACTTTACCATCAGTTATTATTATCTTTCGGTAATTTTCAATCTTGGACATGTTATCTACTAGAACCCCAAGTGAAAACGTCTATTAATGTTGTTACGATGACAATAGGAAACGCTAATTTAACTTACTCTTAATCACTTTAGCAGGGGTGAAAGTAAGGCAGAACTCTCCGCAACGCCGTTCCAGTAAAATGTTTGGAAAGAGAACACAACTCCGGTATAACATCATAAAGTAACAAAAAAAGATAATAGTTTACTTTTTGTAGATGTGCTAGACGTGTGCTAACGTCAGCATGTTAAATTTCTACGCTGATGGTCCTGTGTTCAATTTCCAGTGCCGAAGCATCGAATTTTTGGCGGCGCTTCTCCCTCGCAAAGCCATGCCAACTCAGCGTGGTATCCTGCCTAGTAAATCTTCTCTGAGGTATTTACACTTCCCGTAGCCCATGTTAAGCTGTATGTTCTGTATGCCTGTGGCACTTTAAAAGCGCAACACAGGCATAGGAGAGAAGATCGCTACGTCTCGTAAAAGATAAAGCACTCGAAGAAGAATATACTCTACAACAAAAAAACTCCAAAATGCACTCAAATTATTTCTCACTGATATCTGTGCTCCAAAGATGGATAGCGGGCGGCGGGAGGTAGAAGCACGGTCAACACTTGTTCATACACAAGCTTGTCGTGTTTCGTTTATTTTAAGGCCTCAGCCAATTGCTTTTCGGTAAGGTGAATTTTCTACATTGACCCCTGCACTTTAGTATCTTCAAGCCACATATCTAGGTAAATTAACGGATACAGAATCTACTGGCATTAATTTGCTTCTACATATTTACCACAAGGTATGCATATTTTTTGAAAAAATATAGGTATGTATTTTAATTGAATTTATCAGATTTAAAGAAGATTTACTAAAACTGTACTAATTATTGCTTAGGTGTTTTCGTAGATACATATGCATGTTTGTACAAAAATATGGATGTTTATAGAATTATTTTTAAATCTTTTGAGTGCCAGTGTATATCTTCTGCATTTATGGAATTTATGCAAAATTTGGAAATATGTCCAGAAGCAATTAAACGGAAATGTACGTATATCTTCTGATACAAGTAGGATCAAAAATGAAGCTGATATATTATTACTGGTAGTAGATCAGCTCCCGACAGCCGGGATGCGTAAATTAGCGTTTACCAACTCGGCAGGCACTGCATCTTAAAATCATGGAAATCGCAAACAATTTTGGTATCTGTTGAAATGACTGAATATTTTTCAATGATTCTAAAAATATCAAAGGATCACAGTGTTGTTTAGTGGGTATTCCTAAAAGCAGCAAATTTTTTACAGTGAGGTTGATATAACTAAATCCGCAAGAAAAGTTTTATTAGGGGAGCTTTATCAACTAGTTCTTTCATCTCAAGTAAACCAATGATGGTGTATTCTAAATCTCTCAGTTTTCCTCAATTTTTAATTCCAATTGGTATTGTAATTTCTGCCAATTCACTATTAAATGTTTCTTTTAGTAGTACTACTTCACGATTGAACACTTCGGCAAATTTTACAAGCTTTTTGTAATACTTTCGCCAGGTCGATATTGCTGATATGAAACAGGTACGACTGCAAGAAGGCCTGGAAGTGGATGTTCTCGCATCATAACACCTGGTGAGGATCGACTTCTGGTAGTAATTATGGCAAGAATGCACCCCTCTTCAACTGCTCGACATCTACAGCAAGTGCTCCAGAATGCCACATTAAATCGTGTCTCCGACCAAACTGTGAGAAATTGATTGTTTGAGGAAGGACTTACCTCATACCACCCCCTGAGATGTCCTGCAAGAACTGTGGCTCACCGAACACACCGGGTGGAATGGTCAAGACATAGGCTTGAAGAAGCGACACTGTGGGATAATATACTGTTTTCTAACGAGTCCAGATCCTGTCTCAGCAATAATATCTGTCGTCAAAGTGTATATCGTAGTGCCGGACATTGAACCTTACCTCAGTATTCCCAACCAGTTTTTGCCTTTGGTGGTGGTGGTCTTATGGTACCTATGGGCTGGAATTTCTTCGGGGTGGCGTACTGACCTCCATATCTTTAATGATACACTCACGGGGCAACGTTATGCGTTGTTCTGAACCGTCGCAACGCCGTTGAAAGAGAATATCTTGTTTTTCTTGACGACAACACAAGATGAGGAAATAAACCATCTTGCTTTTCCTCCGTTATTTTCAGACCTCAACCCATCGAGCATTCATGGGACCTTTTGCAGAGACAGCTGGATCATCATACTACAAGCCCAATATTTTGGTATTTTAGCTGATTTTAAGTAAGTGTTATATTTGAAAATACCATTAAAATTATTTCAGTGGACTGAAAATTTTGTCACTACTAGAATATAGGTAATTGATAAATCATAGTAATGAAAAATTTCTCTCATATCTGATTTATACTTCTCAACAGGTGTTTATATACCAAAACGATAGGTAGAAGTAAACATTATAAATAAATAACAGAAACTAAATATGTTTGAAGTATTTTAATTTTTTTAAAGAACTGTCGCTACATACAAATACCTACAATAATACAGAAAACCAAACAAATCCAAACCTTTAAGTACTCCACATTGCTTGAATTACTTGTTTGAAATTCATGGAAATTAATAAAAGATAAATTACTGTTAGGTAATAATTTCAACACGTTTGAAGATGATTTGAATATTTTATTAAGTACTTCTTAGCTTACTTCTCTTAAAATACTTTAAATACTAAGTACAAAATAATGTTTTATATTTCAAATTATATATTGTTGGTATCGTATTTCGGTGAGGCATCCAAGAACATTCCAAAAATTCTAAACATAAACAAATACATTCGAAGTAATTTTTAAAACAGCAAGAAACACTTTAAATACCTACCTAATTCAACACTAGAAATAAAACTAATGATTTACTGATATCAGGTATTTTAAAATTAGATAAATTGTTCCTTATGTAATTTTGGGTATGCAGGCCAGACAATTAGAAACTTTGATACAAGATACATACGCTGGTATAAATAGAAGCCCAGACAAATCAAATAAGACAACAATTTATTGACATCAAATAACATTTTTACAATTTTGCGATAATAAGCGTAATTTAATTATATTTCAGTTTCAAAATATAAACATTTGAACGACCTAACTAAACTCTTAAATTCGACGTTATTAGAAGTTCAGAATAGATCAAGATCAAGATCGCAAACAACAACTGTTCCATTTCTCTTTGTTTGCATTACTTTTGTAAATGATGTGTCATCACGTCCAAATTCGTATCATCTGTAGATACTATTAATAATTGTTTTTGTATACTTATTAATTTACTTCATATTTAAGATTTCGTTTTATCTCAGCTCATCTTAAATGAGTCGCAAACTCACTGTTTTCATAAGCACATTTAAGTAAAATGATTTTTATGAATAGGTAATGTAATCCAGTTTCTAATAATAACTCCATAAAATATAAAAATCATACGTACAGATTTTAAACTGAACATTTGTAATCCATACGAAGCTGTGTGTATAATTTTTAAACATTCTTTCTTGAATTTATTTAGTAGAAACTAGAAATTAAAATATAAAAGTAGGTATTAAATTAACTTTTTACTTTAATATAATTAGGTACATGTTAAATTGATGAAGATTTGCTTGCGTTAGTAAAGATTTTATTAATAACAATTAGTTCAAATTAAAACGGCAATGGAAAACATAAATACAAACTTCTGCATTTTTCCTTGCAGCGACACCTAATGTTGGAAAATTTTATTCAAATATCCTAAACGTATTCATAAAATATAATCACCTGCCGAGTAAACCATTAACGCTAAAATACGTATAGATTTAAAACGAATAACAAAAAATCGGGTGAAGACAGCTATCGTTGTAATGTTAGCTGTGTGTTGTATGATATCCTAGATCGTCATGAATAGAGCAAGGCGACGGTGACATTACAGTACAAGACATGCAGTCGCATGTGTCGCAAGACACAACATAAGGGTACGTATTGGATCTTGCCGCGGTCCAGCCCAGCCTCCAGCTCGCGGCCATTAAACATTATCACCAAGTTGACCGCCAATGGGATTGCGACAGAATATCTTTGCCAGGTGGGTGGTACGCGACATATCTCATTGGATGTCAATATGCATGTGCCTCATCCACATATGATTTGAAAAGTGTGCACCGGAAAGACTTGCTCTTTCGTTCGCATAATCGTTTTTTTTTACATTTACAACATGCTGTTGTTTAAATATGCTACTGCTGCTGGGAATTCCAATCAGTGCCGGACTTATAATTTTGAAGGTCCTCTATTAAGGCAATACTCGTATATTAAGGACGAAGATCAGAGACGTACACATCATATATTGTTATATAAATAACTGCAATTTATTAAAGGACATTTAGGCAACAATCACAAATTGATATTATAAAACTAACCAACATAATAATTTATTGCTTCTGTCAATTATAGAAAAAATCACAACAAAAAATCTGTTAAAGCAGATAAAGCTATAATTATCTTACATAATAATGATTACCTACAAAGAGTTAATCATTTTATAACATTTTAAAATTTAGAAACCTTGATTTTCAGAAAAGTATCACAACAAACTAGAACAAACATGAATTAACTGTATAGTTACCCAAACAGATTATGAGAAAAGAAAACTAATATATCCAAATTCACAACCACTAAACCTATAAGAGTTAATATATAAATAAATATACCCTTAATGCCTATTAAATCAATAGTGTAACACATAAACACACCCAACCACAACGTAGGACCAACGAGTTGTTAAAATTAGGTGTCTACACATTAAACTGTTCACAGTGTAATTCTGTATACATAGGCCTAACAATTAAAAATTTGGATAACAGATACAAAGAACACAAACCCTCATACAAATACAAAGATTCAGGAGAACCTAACTATGCAAATCATTTATTAGTGTAGGCCCGTATTTGCGATTATGTGTAAATTCTCACAGACAGTTGAACTTTCCGATATTATAGGTATACTTTGAATTTTTAATGTATACTTGAAAATATATTCCATTTTTTGTAATTTCTAATGAATTTTATATAAGACGTTTGAAATTGCACGTTTCATTAATCTTGGGAATAAGCCGTTTCTTTGTGTGTGTTTATTGGACAGTAAAGGGTCGGTCCTTTGCCATTAGGTCTAGTTTATAGGTAAGAGCATACATATATATAGCTAACATATAATATTACCTTAGCTTTAATGTACAATGAATGAATTTATCAAATACCTGTCTATCGGTAGGTACGTGTAATTTATATTTCCATATTTAAGACATTCCTTAGCAGCATTGTTCTTTCAGACATTGACTTAAAGATATCAGATGTCAGGGTAGTCTACTACTCTAATAAATGGGTGGTTTAGTTTAGTTACTAAACTTTCTAAACTATTAGGTACCCATTTGTTTTCTAGTATTCTAAACAAACTTGCTAACACTAAATTATGAAAGCTATTTCTTTAGATTCTCATTGTGGTGACGAAGAATTACCTATCAGTTTTAGAGTTAATGGGGTCATTAAATTCGTCTTGCTTGGCTCACTATTTGGCCTATAAAAGCTGAAGTATGTTGTCATGATCTAACCGTCAAATAGCACAGTCCTTTCGCAGGTTTCTTTAACCCTTTACCTTGCCTAGCGCTTTGAGGTATCTCAGCTAGCTTCTGTTGATTGCGATTTGAGGTATATAAGCTACAGCTGCAAGTTTCTTTAACTCTTTACGTTGCCCAGCTCTTTGAGGTATCTCGGCTACTTACCGACCTTCTTCTGTTGATTGCGCTTTGAGGTATCTTAGCTGCAGCTACAAGTTTCCTTAACTCCTTACCTTGCCCAGCTCTTTGAGGTATCTCAACTGCTTACGGGTCTTCTTCTTCTGATTGCGGGTATCTCGGCTACAGCTGAGAGTTCCTTAATCATTTCCCTTGCGCGGCGCTTTGAGGTTTCTTGGCTGCTTACGGGCTTTTTCCGCTTGATTTCGCTTTGAGATAGCGCAACTGCGGCTACAGGCTTCCTTAACCCTTTACTTTGCCGGTCTTCTCCTGCTGATTGCACTTAAGGTATGTCGGCTGCAGCTGCAAGTTTTCTTAACTCCTTACCTTGTCGAACTCTTTGAAATATTTCGGCTGCTTATGGGCCTTCTTCTGCTGATTGCGCTTTAAGATAGCTCGGCTGCAGCTGTAAGTTTCCTTAATCCTTTCCTTTCCCCACAGCTTTAAGATATCTCACCTGCCTATGTGCCTTTTCCTGCTAATTGCGCTGTAAGATATCTCGGCTGTAACTGCGGATTTTGCTTTGAGGTATCACAGCTGCGGCTACAGGTTTCCTTAATCCTGTACCCTGCCCGGCGTTTTGACGTATTTTAGACACTTACGGGGCTTTACTTGCTGATTTGCGTTTATAGCTGTCTCAGCTTCAGTTTTCCTTAATCTTTCCCTTGCCTAACGCTTTGAGGTACGTCAACTGCTTATGGGTCTTCTCCTGCTGATTATACCCGAGGTACCTCAGCTGCAGATGCAGATTTCCTTAATCCTTTCCCTTGTCCAGCGCTTTGAGGTATCTCGGCTGCTTACAGGC
Source organism: Limonius californicus (assembly GCA_014611495.1). Lineage (NCBI taxonomy): Eukaryota > Metazoa > Arthropoda > Insecta > Coleoptera > Elateridae > Limonius > Limonius californicus. The sequence continues at coordinate 6,627 of JABXWE010000711.1, read as the reverse complement.
TTTTTGTTGATTTCGCCTAGAGGTATCGCAGCTGCGGCTGTAGGTTTCCTGAACCCTGTACTTTGCCCAGCGCTATGAGGTATTTTAGCTGTTCACGCGCCTTCACCTTATAATTTGCACTTAGAGCTACCTCAGCCGGAGTTTTCCTTATCTTTTTCTTGCCCAGCGCTCTGAGGTATCTCGGCTGCTTAAGGATCTTCTGCAGCTGATTGACCTTTAAGGTATCTCAGCTGCACTGCCGGTTTCCTTCACTCTTTTCTTTGCCCAGCGCTTTGAGATATCTCGGCTGCTTAGAGGCCTTCCTCTGCTTGTCGCGGTTTGAGGCAACCGGACTGCACTTTTAACTTGGCAATTATTTTTAGAGTTAACTGCAATTTTAAAGGAAGAGTCTTCTTACTTGAAGACAACATTCTACCCTTGTTAAGGAGTCTTGCGGTTTCCTAGCATTCAGAAGTAAATACCGGCGGTAGAATATTCGCAACGTCTACAGTTGGTATTTTTTGATAAAAATGTATCAAACCTCTCTGATATTTTTTCTGAAAACTCAAGTCAGCTGCTTTAGATTCGAACCAGTGACGATCAAAGGGTCATCAGTAAATAAACTAAAAGATATACACAAGAAGCATGTAACGTTACATTAGAATAAAACTATACAAGCACATCCAATAATATAATAACATTTTTACACTTCTGTGATGATATACGTAAATTGGAAATAATCGAGTCCCTTCAAATTCACAAACACGCTTTAACAAATACACTTCAACGAATGAGCAAATTGAGCTTATAAATTCCCCACTATTGGAAATTTTGGAATAGAAAACCAGATCCAAGTCCGAAATCAAGATCCAGTGTGCTGTTGCCCTAGCTACAAATGTTTACAATATTAAATGCTTTTGAAAATGACTTGTAGAATGTCACAAAAATTAAATAAATATTGTTGAAATTGAGTCTATTATTGTTATTAAAATATAAGTAGATATTATTAATGTTTTATAATTTGTTTCTTTTTATTGTTTTGTTATCATGGTAATAAAACAAATTACTAAGCATTATTGTTGAGTGTTTATTATAATACTATTAGATCACTGAACTCGCAAAAAAGTCCTTTGGATTTATCAAAAAATATACAAGGTAATCCATTTAAAATACAAAAGTTGACATCAATTCCGGGTAAACCGGAAGTCCTTTTAAACTAAAATCTTTGCATACCTATGCCGTATATGGGAACCTTCATGTACAAAACTGTGTCAAAATGGCAGTTTCCATATTAAAGATATTTGCATTTTTTCTTACTTTTGCAAAATTCTGTATGTATTTTATTCATTTTCTATTGTATCTAAAAAAGAACAATCAATGAAGTAAGAAAACAAAAATATTTTCTAGCCAACTTATTCGATAGAAAATCAATAATCTTTGTTCTTTCTTACTTGTTGTATTTAAGTCTTCTGTATAGTTTTCAACTCCACAAAATTGTTCCAAAGTTTAGGCGACACATTCTGACCTAAATTTCGAATAGTATGCAACTGCTTAACGCTTCTGACAACGAAACCACTGTCTGTAACTCACATTCATTTTCTTCGTCTTCACTAATAACACTGACAAGGCATCTATCACACTGATCACTCACTGATTTTTGGATTTTGAAATTATGCTGACCCTCTTTTATAAACAGCGTCGAATGTCACAGCGGTGGATCAACGTGACTCTAAGATAAGACAAACCATCCAAAAATTTCTGCAGAATTCAAACATTAAAGTCAACTTGACCTTTTAATGAACTTAGGTATACAAATTAATCACAACTTTTTAAGAAACGGTATCAGATTATTAAAATACCAGCATGTAGCTCGTTATAAAACGTTAAAAGGGGAAATTAGTACTATAAATGTTTTTCATTACAACCGAAAGGTCGTTATAAGCGTGTTCGTTATGTTCGATAAACACTTATATTTAAATGAACCGCGTTTCGGGACTTTAATTTAGGATCGGTATAACTGATAGATAGTCAGAAACTGGTTTGTTAAAAGCGGCTTCTACTGTATTTTTCAAGAAAACGTTTTTTTAACATGTTTGAGATAAAAAGTACGTGGACAGAGGGTTAACTGCACATCACCATAATAAAATTAAGGAAAACAAAACAATATTTGTAATAGTTTTTTGCATTTTTTGGTCAGGAAGTTATTACTTATTAGTAATATCTTCCGATTACAGTAGGTTAAGGAAATTCAGACGATCTGTTGACTTAATTAATATATGTTATTGATATAACTGACTCCTCGAAAATAACGTTCTTCTACGCAGTTATTCGTGGAAATTGTAAAATATATCTCTAAAATTATATAAATCAGGAAAAAATTTGCTAATTCTTTTGGATTTATATTGTTTTTAGCATAGTAGACCATTTACATATTTTATTTTATTTTTAAGTGTTAAACTTCCCTATTTCGAACGAGTATAGTGAATTTCGTCATTTAACGAATTTTTCTCAAGGATCCTTACAATGAGAAGACTTTCAACGTTATTTTGGCCCCTTATATCGAACTTCGAATTACTATTTATCGATTATTTAATTACTATTGTAGAGGACTGGGGTGGCTCAGTGGTAAGACAACCAGGCTTTGGATGTAGTAGTCTGAACGCTTCCCGATTCGAATCACTCCAGGGATCGGAAAATTTTTCGAATTCCCTAGGTGGTCGGTACTGTGTCCCGGTAATTAATGGCACTCCTCTTATTACGGTCGCATTAGAGGATTAATAAGACCAGAAACAAAAACATCCACACACCAGGGAAGTCAAGCACGGTTTCGCACCAACACTGTAACGCGCAGTGTCAGGCCCTGTTGTGCACAGCACAAACTAGCTTAGCTTTGCCTCACACCGCCTCGACACTGCGCAAGGTATAAACAAGGATCACGATAATGAACGAGTTACTATATTAACTTGAAAATTAAAATAAAGTGCTATTTTTTCAATATCATGTTATGAAGCTGTATTGTATATTTCAATGTCAGATATAGTTATTACTGAATACACGTAGATTTATATTGTGATGGATCTTATTTAGCCAATTTGTTTAAAATCATTTTTTTTTAATTTTAAAAAGGATACTCGTGCATGGTGTCTTGTCATGGGAGTCGGTTTTCTTTTTGTAAAATAAATTAGGGCAGGCCTTAATACAGTTGACTACTATTCTGGTTTGAGTAACTCTGCGAAACACGTATTCGATGATAAACCTACAGTAAGAAGAATTTTTGGTCAACATCATGTTATTAAGGAGATTGAGCATTAAATGCATGTACAGGAATACGAGATGGAAACAAGCTGTAGTTCAATATGAATAAATTTTTGAAACATAATAAAGAAAATGCAGATATTTAAAAGAAGAAATATTAGAAGAATGAAGCTAGTATTTTGTTTTAAGTGTTAGTGTAATCGGGGGCAAAGGACTTAATGTGGCTGTGAAATTTTATACATTTTAAAAAAATTTATATTGTAATTATATAGATCTATGTCTCATTGATTAACGATAGCACATTTGATATTTATTTTTAACTTGGGGTTGCCTAGGGGTTGTTTATTATGAGTTTTTAAAAAACAATAAGGGTGAGAAGATTTTAAAAATTTATAAAAATCTGTTTAAGATAAGATTTTTCACGTATTTGGCTGTAATCAGTATATGAAAGTAAATCATATGCAATGTTTGGTTGTAAAGAGAATAAACTTACATGGGATTAGAGTTGTCTTTATCTGAGAGAGGAATTGGATCCTTCAGCCTGTACAACTTTGTGTTGGACCGTGGGGTTTGCCTGTCCTGTGCTGTTATAAATTATTGAGACCACATCTGTCAAGTTCGGGATACTAGTGAGAAGGACGCGTTGTAAAGGTATTACAAAATTTACTCATCTACTATTCAGCTGAGCCTACGGATAAATATGAAATGCACCACGAGTTCATGAAGCTGTGCTTGAATGATGTAGATTGCCAGCTCGAATACGTAAATCAACTGTTATAACATGGTGTATTTTTTGACATTACTTAAAACTGAATTGAAGTTAGCAAATGTATTAAGGCGATTTTTGTGTAAGTAAATTTTCCTATGGTATGAACCTACTAACTGAGATATAGATTTCACATGCTCGAGCTACCGTGGTTGTTTAGAGGAAAATAAATTTGGGGGCAAATCATTTCTAAATTTGTCACCTGGCGCCCAATTATCATTAATAAAGTAGCAAGTCAAATTTACTATATTAGTAAAATAGCAATTACAGTTAAAGTGGTATAAATATTTATAATATGACATAAGCTGACTTTTTTTTGTATGTCGCTATTATGACAAAATGACGCTGCCAATTTGGGGCTATTTGTTTGGCCCGAACGTATTATAACAATATTTATACTTGTACATACAATTTCACAAATTTAATTTACAGTTGCATTTGCATTCTTGTATAGTGTACTCGTATTACTATACCTCACAATAAAAAATTACTGAGTTTTTAAGTAATAATGTACTTAAGTATGTCATAGCTAGGTACTTATAAATAAACATTGCGAAATTACTGCACATTCATTTCCCTTGGTACGTAGATAAATGTAAGTTCTATTGCATTTCTTAAAGTTAGGCTCTCGTTTATCACCGTAGACCTCAAATAATGTTAGTTTAGAACCTGTATATTTCTCAGAAACCGCTAATACAATTAGTTCGAATAGTATCTTACAGGATATTGCTACATTTGAACAGCACTAATGTGAGTTAGTACTTAAATTTTTTTATAATAAAGCGTAATATTACAAAATCCATTTCAAATAGGGAAACACTATCCGTTTGGTTGGAATGCTTTAGTTAGATTAATAACTGTCTCATTAAAGAATATACCGTTGAATTTATTTCATCTCATTTTGAAACGCCCCTTACAGAACAGCGCAGTAGTTCACCGGCTCCACTTCTATTAACCATTTAACCATTAAACGATCTTTAACTTCAACCCAGTTATATTGATACAGAATGTATTTGTAATGCCTTTGAGTATTAAACGGAATGTTGGATCTTTAGGTGCTGTAAGAAGGTAATCAATATCATAGAAAAAATTAATACCATCACTAGAATATATATATTGTCATGGAATCCTAGATTGCAGTTCTTTTAGTTTAGTCGAAGGGTTGCGTACGTTTTACCAACAATTTGAGATTCGGTAATTTTTTGGTTAAACAATGTGTGTCTTGCCGGATCACACACGTATTATTATGCTGGTGATGAATTTAAGCCGATTGCAAGCCAAGCTCAAACCTATTAAACAATAACATTTAATAAAATATACAAGGATTCGGATGGAATGCAGGAAGTTAATACATTGATGGATATTTGGAGTACTATGATGGGAGTTTTTAAGTGAAAAGAAATAGTGTGGGAATTTGTGTTGGAACATGCGGGGTTGAAGTGTTTCATTACTTGTGAGGTTATTCGATTGACTTGGTTTTTATTTGGTTTTTCGTCGCGCTTATAAAAAAATTATATTAATATCAAAATGTTTTTATATTTGACAAAGTTATAATTTATTTATTTTAAAAACTAGTATCCTGGTGTTACAATTTTCCTTGGTAATTTTAGCTGTTGTTTTTGTTATTGATATTGGTATAAAAATAATTGAAAAAGTTGTATTTTTGAAAATCTGGAAGAAAAATACTTTTAGAATTTAAAGCATTTAGAAGAACTGTAATATTAGAAAAACTACATGACAAGTAAACCTTTTTGAAAATGAAAATGTCTTTTTATCAACAACTTGTTTGGAGTATCCAGTTATAAGATTGGCGAGAAGAGATGAACAGCGGTACGACATAGGGAGCAAGGCAAGTCTCAATTTCACTTGTATGATAGTACCTAATAAATAGATTGGAGTACGGAGACACCGCATAAACGGAGCGCAGAGAACTTTTGTAAAGCTGCAATAGTTACCTTGAGCACATTTTATTATTTTTGATATATTTAAGTCAGCTGAAGCAGGGCGAAGGAATTCGTACCAGTGTGATAATCCTTGTGTGAGCTTGTAATTGCACATATTGTTTATTTGTATACAAATCATTAAGTTACCTTTAATAGTGAACCGACTCCAAAGAGATTAGTCTCAAAGCTCTTCGACTAAATCTTAAGCTGGCGTTTTGTATTTGGCAAGTTGTATAGAGTATTATAAACTTTGATTTCATTCATTTTTCAAAATTCTGAGTTATTAAATTAATTGTCAAAATAAAATAATCTGTCAGTGTCAATTATCAAAAATTTATTTAATAATGTCAGTCCCAATGTGGACCTTTTATCAACTTTGTCAGAAAATGACACTGTAAACGTGGGGCCACTTCTTTGGCCTGAACGTTTATGACAATATATATATATATATATATATATATATATATATAGACTTGTTTAATGACATATACGCACCCATTTACTATGTAAACTTTCAGTGTGGCACCCAAATTTTACACTGAGGCACCCACTTTGGGTGCCGTAGTGTTTTGACATAAAAATCACGTTTTTGGTGTGTCTATGTTGTGAAACGCCTAGAAACGAATTTTTCTTCGGGTGCCAGTTTGACAGTATACACCGCACCATATACAATTTAGTTGAACC